>WYDF02084074.1:0-11068 GCA_009867245.2 Adranes taylori | reverse complement strand
ACATGGTGGGTTTTGCAGATTGGAGTAAAGAAAGGTTTTATTACTCAGGGAGCTTTGTTTGAGGATAATTTGTTATCATTTGCTCTACGCAATTATCATGCTGCATTTTAGCACATAGCCGACCTGGTTTAGAGTCCTTAAATGGAAAGAAGCGGTTTGGTATCTAGATGACATTTTAAATTTTAGCAAAATGGTTGAAGAGTAATTAGCTAATTTAGAAAAAGCATTCAAAGATATTAGAGAAGCAAATGTAACATTGAAAGTTAGTAAATGTTCCTAAGCTCAGCAAAGAATTAAATTACTTGGACATGAAGTAGATAGAGAAGGAATATATACATCCAACGACAAAATAACAAATAATCAGAATTCTTCACGCCCTAACAAAAAAAAGACATACAAAGTTTTTGTTGTATCTGCAATTTTTGTAGAAAATTTATTAGAAATTATTCAGTCATGGGTACGAACCCACAAAAAGAATGGTTCTTGTTTTGGAACAAAGATCAAGAAGGACTAAAATATTTTCTACTACAAGCGCCTCTTCTTAGCGATTTTAATCTAACAATAGACTGCAAACTCACGGTTGATACTTGTAATTATGGAATTGGCGGAGTTCTATTACAAAAAGTTAGTATAACTATGCACCCCATTGCATATATAAGCAGATCAATAACAAAATCAGAAAGAAATTACACAATTTCAGAATTGGAATCGATCTCAGTGATTTATGTTCACATTTATTTACGTTATTTAATACAGGCCAAACTTGTAACAATTGTTACTTACCATTTCGCCTTATGTTGGCTGAAGTCATGTAAAGATCCAACCGGAAAATTATCAAGATCGAGTTTTAAATTGAATGAATACTCTTACAATATAATTCATAAAAGAGATACGATACCTAAAAATGCCGGCTGGTTGTCCCATTATTTGCTTTCAGAAGACACCACAAAAAATGTGAAGAAGATATGATTGAAATATTGACATACATAATCTCAGAAGAAGAACATCGAAAAATAATTATTTAAGGAACATTATAACGGCAATTAAAGATCCAAAAAGATGTGATTGTAGCCCTAAGCGAAAAGCAAAAATTATACTCTTTTGAATAGTGTTTTATACAAGTAAAATTATTGAACTAAAGGTATTCAGTCTAAACCACTGGGAGGACATCTTGGAATTAGCTAAATAAATTTATCGACTGATTTTATTGGGATTCCTTGCAGAAAGATACGGAACGCTTCATATAACGTATAGTTGCCCAGATTGTCAAGCAAGAAAGCGAGTGAATAATCAAAAACCCAACCTCTTTGTTGCAACCTCTTCGTGGCAGGCCATTTAACAAGATAAGTAACTTAACTCCGACAAATAGGTATCTTAGCTCTTAACTCCTTTACTGAAACAATGGCAGAAAACAACAATATTATTGTCGTTATCAACAACAGTGTTAGGTACGTTGAAACTGGTGAATTAGAAAACGGATCATCAATGTCAGCAGCAAATTTCATGTTAGATGATGTTTATTAAGTAAAAATCTTTTTTCATTTAGTTATAAGGTATAATAAATTTATTTACATCTCCTTATTTTATTTTACTGTTTTCATTTTATAATTTTTATTTTATAAAAATTTTATTTCATTTTATTAACCGCCACGCTACATGTAGTTGAGGTGCTGAGTATGGAACTAAGATTCATAAAGGCGTGGATATGGAACAACCATTGCTCCACAATTCATTGGAAAAGTACAGTGACGTGTTTGAAGAAGATACGAGCGAGATGGGGTTTACATAAATCACCGAACATGTATTGTGGAAAAAGTATTACCCCAGTATTTTTAACCCCAGTTCAAAACGGAATAATCAGACGTAATAAATTACCATGTCCAAGTAATTTATGCCCGTGATCCCAGAAAATAAAAAGATAAGTCTTATAGATTTTCTACTGATTTCCAACAAAAGAAATCAAAAATATGAGAACAAGCTTAAGAAATGCTACAAAAACAAATTGAAGAAATGTTGAGAAGCGGAATAATCAGATTTAATAAATCACAATGGGCTTTACCCGTGATCCTAGAAAGGACAAAGTTACAAGAAAAAACAATTATGTTTTGCCACTAATTGACGACGGTTTTAAGGCCCTAGACTACAATATACATTTCTCAACACAAAATTTATATGGCGGGTTTTGGCAGCTTGGAATAAACATAGAACATAAAGCTCTTATTACCCAGGAAGATTTGTTTGAGAATAATGTGTTACCATTTGCTTTATACAATAATCTTTTAGCACGTTGCCTTGCTGGTTTGCAAGAACCTTAAATGAAAAGAAGCGGTTTTGTACCTAGATGACATTGTTATTTTTAGAAAAACGTTTGAAGAACATTTAGTTAATATACAGAAAGCATTAAACCAAACTTAGAGAAGCAAGTGTAAGATTGAAAGTTTTTAAATGTTCCTATGCGCAGTTAAGAATTAAATTACTTGGGCATGAAGTAGATAGAGAAGGAATATATACAACCAACGACAAAATAAAAATGATCAAAATTTTTCACGTCCTAACAATACAAAGGATATTCTATAATCAATTTTTATCAAAAATGTATTGAAAATTTTGTAGTCATATCTAGATCCATGTCCGAATACACTATGAAGAATGGTTTTATTTGGAACTAAGAAAAAGAAGAAGCATTTGAAAGTCTCAAATATGACCTACATCATGCGACGGTTCTTAGCCATTTAAACTCAACAGTAATTTGCAAAATCCTAATTGATAGTTGTGTTTATGAGATTAGCGTAGTTCTATAACAAAAAGTAAGTAGAGCTGTTCACCCCATTGCATATATAGGTAGATCACTTACGGAAGCAGAAAGAAATGATAGAGTTGGAAGCAGTATCAGAATTGAAAGACTTGTCAGTGATTTGTGCTATTACTTATTTTCGTCACATAATACACGACAGACATTTAACAATTGCTACTTACCCTCACGCCTTATGTTGGCTGAACTCTTGCAAAGATGCAACCGGAACACTAGCGAGATCACGTTATAAATTCAATAAATACACTTACAATATAATTCATAAAATTGGCTCGACAGATAAAATTGCGGATTGCTCGTCCTCCTATTTAGTTTCAAAGGGCACCAAAGAAGATGAAGATGAGATGATTGAAATACCAACACACATAAAGTCAGAAGAAGAACTTCTAAAATAATTATTTTAGGGCAATTATAATATCAAGTAGCCCTTAAGCGAGAAGGAAAAAAGTACACTTTGAATAATGTTTTATACAGGTAAAATTATTTAACAAATGACTCGTAGAACCTATTGGTGGTTCCTCGGCACTTGGTTGATGACATTTTAACCAGTATCCACTCTGAACCACTGGGACGACATCTTGGAATTACCAAAACTTTTAATAAACTTATCAACAGATTTTATTGTTATTCCGTGCAGAAAGATACGGAACGCTTCATATATATATAGTTGTCCAGATTGTCAAGCAAGAAAAGGACTGAATAATCAAAAACCAGTAGGTTTGTTACAACCTATTCCAGACATGCCATTTAACAAGATAAGTCTTAACTCCGATAAAATAGGTATCTTGAAAATCCGCTACTGAAACAATGGAGGAAAACAACATTTATTGGCGTTATCGACCACAGTATTAGATACTTTGAAACTGATGCATTTGAAAACGAGTCATCAATCTCAGTAGCAAATTTCATATTGATAATGTTTTTTAAGTAAAAATCTTTTTTCATTTACTTGCAAGATATAATAAATATATTTCCATTTGGGTTAATTCTGTAACGCCCAAATAAATATCAGCAATCAGGTCTGTTGGCAATCAGCAGACCAAGTGAACTCTACTCCTTTCTCTGACGATCTATTTAACGGAGTTGCAATTTCCGCAAATCACTATAATAATTTGCACTATAATAATCCTATAATAATTCACTATAAACTTATAATCCTATAATAATTTGCAAAAGCTTCAAATCTTTTAGTTTCCCCCAATGTTTTAGTTACTGGATAATTTTCCATTGCATACAAGTTTGCTGAATCCCATCCTTTCATGACCCAATATAAAAGTTCCTTGTTTAAAAATTTACATTTGCATGGATTCAGCTTCAAATTGCTACACAATTTAGTGTTTAAATTGTGTAGCAATTTCTGTCGTTACAATAGCCTAGACGAGATGGGACGGTTTGCGGGATATAAATCACATTAGATATAAATTTAGACGTGAATGTTTTTATATTATAAATTTGTTAATGTGCCATCAGGTTTGCGTGCAACTTCCAGAGGTACTTCCAGGTCCTCTTGCTTTATTTTACCTAAACAACAGAGATATATTTGCGTTAATTCTGTAATGCCCAAATAGATATCAGACGCTGTTTATGAGACACACGCAAAAATAATTGTAGCACACGGCTTGCAACTTGGTGGCGGTCTGGTGCAACTTGGTAGAAATTGCTAACAAAGGAAAAAAAGTGAAAATCTTTTTCACTTCTGTACGTTAGAAAGGGATAACTGAAAAAATAATTCGCGTAATAGAGTTG
Organism: Adranes taylori; assembly: GCA_009867245.2. NCBI lineage: Eukaryota > Metazoa > Arthropoda > Insecta > Coleoptera > Staphylinidae > Adranes > Adranes taylori. The sequence goes on along the minus strand of WYDF02084074.1, from coordinate 6,510 downwards.
TTTTAAACGAAAGAGCGCCACGACCGTCAATCAGAAAAAATTATGAAGGTTTTTATTATTGTTTAGAATTTTTTAGATTGGTTGTTATATTAGTACTCATGCTTCATTATATCTTTAAATCGTTCATGTTTTTGTCTCAACAAAATTATGGCTACAATACAAATGTGAGTAAATATTTATTTTTCATAATATATTTGTTTAAAGGAATTCAAAACACCTTAGTTTTCTATTAATTTTATTTTCAGTAAATAATTAGTTAAAGGTTATATATGTGGTCTTCAATGCGATGCTTGTCTTCAATCTTTGACAAGCATCGCAATTACTTACGAATTTCTCAATAACTCTGCCATATTCGTCAAACAGTATCATTTCTTTATAGCTTTTAATAGTCGTTGGACACTCATGTATGCTCTTGTCGGTAACAAAAAAATAATTCAGTATAAGTTCCGTTATAATTTTCTTCTCCGGTATTATTATAATCTAAATCTTATTAGAACATTTTTAGGTTTCTATTTCTATTCTTAGTCAAATGAATTAACTCTTTAATCAATGGATTTTCCCGCTAATTCTTGCATACAACAATTTGTGATAATGACATTTGTTTACATAATATCAGAATATGTTTACCATATAGCACGAAATCAGGTAAACATCTATTAACAGTACTCTGAATAGACAATGTACATGCGTTTATACCAAATAAGATGCATTCACATGGACAATCATTTATAATTACATTATCCATATTTGCAATCTTGGTTACGTTCATTCATGTGCACAATCTTTACACCGACCGCCCCTTTCGGCTTAACTGAAAGCTCTACGACACATGGTGTACTAAACCCTCCTATCGAGTTATCCAGAATAACTTTAGGAACTGATTCAGAGTTCTTTATGCTCAACTCTTTTACTTCATTGCTATCAAGTTCAATTCGACCAAGACTATCTGCTACTACATTGTCAGCTCTTTTTACATATGAATTTATGAAATTAAATTCTTCCAAAACTAGCCTAAATTTTGTCAGTCTACTTAATGGATGTGTCATTTCAAAAAGATAAATCAAAGGCTTGTGATCAGTTTCGATATGAAACTTTCTCCCATATATATACAGACGTAATTTCCTAACAGCCCAACAGATAGCTAAAGGCTCTTTCTCAATAGTGCAATCTTTATTTTATTTTATTATTTTATTTGACAATTTTTATTTTATTATTTGTATTTTACTTTTTATTTTATTTTATTAACCCCCACGCTACATGTGGTTGAGGTGCTGTGTATGGAACTAAGATTGCTCGAAACGTGTACATGAAACAAGGATTGCTCCAGAAGTTATTGGAAGAGTATAGTGACGTGCTCGAATAGGATACAAGCGAGATGGGGTTTACACAAATCACTGAACATGTATTGTGCACAAAAGTATTAAACCCAGTAAAAACAAGAGAAAAGGCAAAAATACGAGAATAGATCGAAAAAAATTCTAGAAACGGAATAATCAGATCTAGGTAATTAACTTGTCAAAGTAATTGAAGTCCGTGACTCCAGAAAGGAAAAACAATAACTCCTAGATGTTTTGTACAGATTTGCTCTGAATGTTTGTTATATATTTTCGCAAGTTAACTGAGGTTACAGAGAAAGAACTAAATCATTTGCCATTAATTGATGACGTCCTTAACGCCCACGGTAGCAACATATATTTCTCAGCACTAGATTTATATAGTGAGTGTTGACAGATTGGAGTAACGGAATAAAATAAAGAATTTACAGCTTTTATTACCCATGAAGGTTTGTTTGGCTATAAACAAACCTTCTATAAACCTTCTATAAACCTTCTACAAACCTTCTACAAACCTTCTATAAACAAATCTTATAAACAAACCTATAAACAAACATTTTTACTCTTAAGTAACCCTGCTAGGTTTTAGCACATAGCCCTTAAATAAAAAGAAGCGGTTTTGTACCTAGATTATATTGTTGTTTTTAGCAATACGTTTGAAGAACATTTAGAAAAAGCATTCAAAAAACTCAGAGAAGCAAAGGTAACGTTGAAAGTTAATAAATGTACCTTTCTTCTTCTTAAAGTGCTATATACATCCATTGGGGAATGTTGGCAACAATTCTAGTATATTCTGCATGGTCTTGCGCGGGTCTGAAGAATGTGTGGGCATCAAGACCAGTCCAATCTCTTATGTTTTGGACTCATGAATATTTTTTCCTTCCGATGCCACGTTTTCTCACATTTTTTCATTCAATGATGAACTTTAGGAACTGGTACTTGGTATTTCTGAATACGTGGCTCAAATAAGTCGTTTGCCTTCTTTCAATGATTTGCAACAGTTCTCTCTTTACCCCCCATACACCTTAGAATTTCAGTGTTAATTATATGGTTTGTCCACAATATTTTTAATAGTCTTCTAAACAGCTACATTTCAAACGCTTCCAGTCGGTTCAATGTGTTAGCTTCAAAGATCCAAGTATCCATACCATAGAGCAGCACTGAGTACACTTAGCTTCTTATAAAACGATTACGTAAGCGCATACTTAAAACGATAATGTAAGGCTTTGATTGCTCAATAGGGTTTGCATATTTGTAAATGCTGTTCTATCTTGTTCAATCCTGCTCCGTATCCCTCCGTTTTAAACCAGGTCTTCAGTTTTCCAGATGCCGAGATACCTGAAATTAGAGACCTGTTGAATCTGTTTGCCATTTGCCGATATGTTCAAATGTCTAATCGGTGGTCTGCTTACCAACATAGTTTTTGTTTTTTCGACGTTTATTTTTAAACTAAGTCATTCTCCTTCAACTCACATTTTGTCAATAAGGCGATAGCCGTGTCATCTACATGGCGAAGGTTGCTGACAGAATGACCATTAATTATTATACAATCATCCGTGTCATTTAGGGCACATTCCGAAACGGACTATGAATACAAATAAAAGAGCAGCGGCTACAAGACGCATCCTTGCCTTACACCTTTTTCAATCGGAAAACTTTCCGTTATTTCTTTCCCAATTTTTACTGATGCTGTTATATATATATATAATTTTTTTATGAAAGCAATAACTTTATCATCCACCATTCTCTCTTGTACGAGCCCTATGAATTATCCATGTTTGACACTGTCAAAGCCTTCTGGTAATCTATGACTTTCTTTCGTTGATTTCGACATCTTTGAAGTAGGACGCTCAGATTACAGAGTACTTCTCGTTTACCAAACTTCTATGTGAATCCAAACTTTGTTGGACCGATTTCTTATTCACATCTGCTATATTTCTCCTGCAGAATATTTTCATGAAGAACTTTATGACCTGGCTCATTAATAACCCGGCAGCGGGAACGTTGGGTCAATCTGAACCAGAAGCATCTATGGATGGCTCTAGTAACAAAATGAAATTAGTTTCTTGCTTATCCACTAGTCTACCTTCAATCTAACCTCTATTGAACATCTGAGGTTCATTATTTTGTTGTTATCATAGAAGAGTGGTGCTCTATTCCTCCTCAAATTTGTTGATGGGCCAATCGGACCCAACGTTCCCGCTAACGTAACTTTTTCTGGAAGCCCATCTATAAAGTGGTTTAAGTAAACAGACCCCAAAGACATTGAATTATTACACCAGCTCTCAGAAAATTATGATTGTTCATCTAGTGATGAAGTTGGAGATCCATCATTTGAATTAAAAAGTTTACATAGTTCAGATTCTGAACAAGAAATTGACGGAGAAGCTCATTTAGATCAAGAAACTGAACCAAAACCTTTAGTAGGTACTAACAATGTTTTTTCAATGTTGTATAAGCAAAATCCTCTCGTAATAATTATTGTCGAAGTGATTTCTGATCTTCAGATGTAGACCTAATTGTCTTTATTCAATTGCGTACACACTTTCTCCCGTTAGAAATTTCTTATTTAGAAACATTTGTTACTAATACGTAAATATTAATTTGTAACCTAAATAATATTGATTTTTTTAGGTATACAGAAGTATAAAAAAATAAAAATAAATAAAATTATTTTATTTTTCTTTTAAGCACTTTTTCGGAAAAGACAACAAAATGAAATGGGCAAAATATATTCCTGTGCAAACTATTCGCACTAGACGATACAACATAGTGAGTCATTTACCAAGTGTTATTGGGGAAGCAAAACAAAAAAACGTGCCTGAGTCTTGGTGTCTCTTTTTACAGATGAAATGATGTCAAATATTGTGCAAAATACGAACATATATATTGAGTTAATTTCAGAAAATACAGAATAAAAGGAAAGAAAGGCCAGTGACTCTTATTGGGTTGAAATGTTTGATTGGTTTGCTCTATATAGTTTCCATCCATGGAGGAAGCCGATTAAACTTTTAGGCGAAGATGGTACTGGGATGCCATTATTTTTGGCACGAATGTCCATAAATCGGTTTAGATTTTTACTTTAAATGGTACGATTTGATGATAAAAGGACACGACAAGAACGTCGCGAAAATGATGAGCTTTGTCTTATCAAAGACATGCCAGAAACATTTTCGAAACATTGTTTCTAACTGCTGCAAGCATGTCTGTGTAGATGAATATGTCAGCCTTGAGGAAATGCTTAGACCTTTTCGTGGCAAATGTCCTTTCAGAATTTACATGCCAAAAATGGCATCAATGTATATGCTCTTGTTGACGCTAGGATGAATTACACGACAAATTTATACTGACAGGCAGCCAAGTGAAGAATTTTTAATTAGTAACAAACCAGACGACGTGGTTGAAAGAATGTGCAACCATTGTACAAATCGTGAAGAAACGTGGCCATGGACAATTGGTTCACATCTTATCCAAATGCTCTCAAAACATGACTTAACAGTAGTCAGCACAGTAAAATCAGTCACAGTTGCTCAATGCTTTCATAAATTCAAAAAATAGAGAGAAACTTAGCAGATTATTTGGCTTTCAGGAAGACATGACTTTAGTGTCATACATACCAAATAAGAATAAGACGGTGATTCTGATGTCTACAATGCATTTCAGTAGACAAATTGATGAAAGTACTTAGGAATCAAAAAAGCCAGAAATACATTTTACATTGCTACTAAAGCTGCAGTTGATGCTGTTGATGTCATTTCAGCAGATCTTAATGTGGCCCATAATTCTAGGAGATGGCTACTAACTGTTTTCTACCAGCTCCTAAATATAGCAGAAATCAATTCATCACTTATTATACACAGTGCGTCCATAAAATAACGCATAAAGTCATTATAAGCTAAATAATTATTTCAATTAAAAATTCCCAAAATAGGTCGATTTTTGATTTTAATTTACTGTTTTCTAAAATAATAATCTAATATACAGGGTGAATCCCTTCGTGTGATGACGTCATCACCAGTTTTTTTTAATGGAACATCCCATTTTTGTCAATATCCGGATTTCGCTTGTTGCCGGGCAATACATTCATCTTAACTGAGCAATACATTTTGTAGCATTGAGGGTGTTATGTTCTGCATTTCTTGCTTGATTCGGTCTTTCACTCACGGATATATTCAGGTATGTTAATATAGATTTTAAATAACCTCATAAAAAGAAGTCAAATGGGCTGAAATAAGGTGATCTAGAGGCCATTTATTTTGTTTATTTTGTATGTTTGCCCACCCAACAATTTGAAGCAACGTTTAATACATTTTTGGAATAAGCTCAGCAAGCGAATTCCGCAAATTGAAAAAAAATGGGGTGTTCCATTAAAAAAACTGGCGATGACGTCATCAGCAATGAGAGTTGAGCCTACATAATAGATTATTATTTTAAAAAATAGAAAATTAAAATAAAAAATCGACCTGTTTCGGGATTTTTTAATAGTAATAATTATTTAGCTTATAATGCGTTATGGACCCATTGTATAATGCAAAAAATAATATCAACAAAGATAGGCGAATCTTCCTGAAAGAATTAGGTAAGCTCTTTATTTTGATATGTAAAAATGTTTATCCAATAAAACTTGATGGTTAGAGCCACAAACAGGTATCTAGATAAGGATACACGGTTACTAGCTCAAAAATTGGCTAAATAGGAGCTTCCAGAGAGAGAGAGAGAGAGAGAGAGAGAGAGGGGGGGGGAACCGGAACCAAAAAAGAGGCCGCTGCATTGATTGCAAAGACAATAAATCAAAATATTATTGTTGCAAGAAATGCTTTCGTTACATTTGTTTAAGGCATGCAGACATATTTTGTCAATATTGTATAGATAAAAAATAATTATGCTTTTTTATTTTTTTTTACTGATTCCACTGTTTTTCTTAGATATTAAAAAATATTGAAAATAGAACGGTGGCTACAGGAAAAATGTGTCGAAATCGAGATACTGCTAGAAAAACACGACAACTTTAACCTTCATAAGAAAATAAAGGAAGCAACAGAAAGATATCAAAGGCGGGGTCCAAGAATAATCTTGGACTCGAATGACAACATCATTATAGAGACGGACAAAAAACTCGCAAGATGGAAGCAGTACATGGAAGAACTTTTCGGAGACGAAAACATCGATAATATGC
>WYDF02084063.1:0-11068 GCA_009867245.2 Adranes taylori | reverse complement strand
TATGTTTCTAATATGTTCTTGTTGCTCGCTGGGTATGCTTTGGATAGCTATTTCCGTATCTTCTATTATTGTATCTATTTTCGTTTTGAAACGTCTCGTTGACCAGCCATGCTCTGCCGTGCATGTGCTCTTCTGTGATCATTTCGCTGCAACATCCAGCAATAGTCCGCCATCATTGAAATATTCCATCTTCCTTGGTAACGCTTTTCTATTTCTTTGATGTTCGGATGGAATCTCTTACCCATCTCTTCACTAACAGCACCCAGGTTCTCAGGAAAGTAGTCCAAATGTGAATGTAAGAAATGGAACTAATGGAACAACCAAAATTTTGGTACTTCACTTTTGCAGCATAGTCTCAACGGTAGACTTGAAATTCGGGTTCTTATTGCCCAGAAACTTGATTACTGCGTCTTTAAAGGCGGCCCAGGCTTCTGTTTCAGCACTTCCATTTCTTTTTCAAAATTTCCATCTGTGTAAAGTTTTCTAATGAACGGACCCGTAAAGACACCCTCTTTTAGTTTTGCGGTTGACAAGGCTGGAAATTTGTTACAAATGTACTGGAAACATTTACCATCTTCTGGTACAGCTTTCGCAAATTGCTTCATCAAGTCTACTTTAATATGTAGACGTGGAACGAGAACTTTCATGGACTCGATGAGAGGTTTTTCGAGCACATTTTTTACTCCAGGTTCCATTGACGCTTGTTGTGGCCAATCTTTCTGTTTCCAATGATTTTCCCTGTCTCTGTTATCGCACTCACATAAAAAAGGAACCTTTGTGTACCCGCCTTGCTGTTCAAGGATCATCAATATTACTTTGAGATCACCACACATCATCCACTTATGATCGTCATACTTAATTTTTTGGAGAACAAATTGTCATACTGTTCTTGTAAGTGTACAGAATTCGCTATGGGTATTGACACTTACCTGTTTCCATTGTGAAGGAGGAAAACTTTAAGGCTTCCTTTCAACGCATCGATAAATAGTCTCCAAATAGTGCTTTCGTACGGAATGTTGAATATCTTAAACAGTCCACACACATGATTGGAGAATACTAAGCCTGTTTCTTCCGAAAAGTATGGAATAAATTTTTTTCTCAGTACCTGAACCAGGAAAACGAAACGTCAGCTGCGAGTAAATTCTTATCTTTAAGCCGTGAACCAAGCAATTCTGAAGCCCCTTTGGTCAGATGTAAATCGCGAATCAAATCGTTCAGTTCAGTTTGCGTAAATGGTTGTGGGACATAATTGCCAGGTTCGTACTCCACTTCGTTATGTTCGGTTTCTTCATTTCATTCAATTTCTGAACCATCTACTTCAGGTTAATGTTCTGGTTGCATAGGCACTGGTATTACTGGACCATGAGGTACAGGATGTAAAGCCGATGGCAGATTTGGATAGACGATGTTCTTTTTATTCTTTACATTAAAACCGTAAACACCTGTTGAACAAAAGTAACAATTATTACAACAATTTTGAGGCTCTCGCCAGACCATCGGAATGCCACATCTGAAACAATGTTGTTCACCCTTTGGCCACCGCCTCCTCCTTCAAAACACGTATATCAAACATAGTTGGGTGCTCAAGATTAGTCTTGATCTCCTACTTTTACACCGAAATAGGCGCACAAATTAACTTGTCTTGACACAAATTAACTCACAACAAATGTAAAAAATGGAATCTGCAGACTTTTTACAGCCTCTTGACGCCATTTCGAACACTGTATGTTTGCTTTTTAGCGTATATCCGCCGACAAAAACACTTTTGATCGCGGAGGATACGTACGAACGGTTGCGTCAACATTGACAGCCAGCTGAGATATACAACACGATTAATGACGAAAGTTCTGCCATCTGCCGGTTTATGATGCCAACGATTCGTTTTCACCTAAACCAACAGATGGCAGTATTTCCTATGTATTTAAATCTGTCAGTGCGTCTTATATTTGTGATTTTTTTCTTCGATATATAACAAATTTTGAGAAATTTCTATTTGCAAAAAATTCTGACGTGATGGAAAGAAATTAAGGTCATTTTTGGATTCTGAGCACAAACATACATAGGAATCCATCATCAAAACTTGAAAAACATGATACAAACATGATACAACCAGCCTGTGTTCAGATTGTAATTTCATGTATTTTCAAATTTCATATTTTATGGATTTTAATTATTTAAATTTAATTGTCAAGATCCCATAAATAAAATACCCTCTTAAAAAACCAATTAATAAAAAATCCTCTCACGTAAGCAAAAATATTACATACGTTTTAAAAACAACATAGTGTACTTGACACCGATATATGTTTAAAGGAGCATATTTCATTGTAAAGAATAACACCAGGCATGCGCGTGCAAGATTAGCTTGCAAATTATAAAACTATGTCATTAGGACCATTAATAAATGCATGCATATAAGGTCCAATTAAGAAAAATACAAACTCAGTTTTAGCGTGTATAATTCATTTACTATTCTAATTGTATATAGATTTTACAAGACTGATAGAATATTAAATAAATCAAGACTTGAAATTAGACGTTAGACTGGTAGTTTTATTATAGACTTTTTTTGTTGTATTAAAATTCTATTCTATTCGAAAAGAATGTAGTAATCCTGAGAATTTGAATGCAGGTGTTCAACAAAATGCAGCTGCATCCAGTTCTGAGAAAAACATGTTCATGGTCGTATTATGTTTCGCAGCGCTAGTCTAGGGAACCCGTTTACGCTCGCATTCTTGGCGAGTCTGTAAAGGAACATTTCGGGAGTTTGTAGACCATTCAAGATGGGTAATACTCATTATCCCTTAAGAACGGGGCGTGGCGCGGAGGTCTAGTCAAAAATGTAGAGTATGCCGTTTCAAAAATTATAGTTCGAGTCACGTGACCAAAAACGGAATACCAAAAACGGAATACGTGAAATCACTGATCACTGCGATTGTTAGTATCTATCAAATTTCATATTTGTGATTTCAACAATTTCCAAGATATTGGAAAGTTAAAATATTCTGTATATTATAACAAAATTTATTTATTTGCAGAATTTTATTTAAAGGACTTACATTTGTAACGCTCTGTATATAAAGCAATAGTATTAAATACTGCTAAATACAATTAAAAGAATATATATATATATATATATATATAAATAGCTTAATACATCATTAGTGCATTTATACAAAACATGTTAACAACTTTGCGATTGAATTATTAATAATTAAATAATAAATATGTGCGAAGAGCATAAAATCAGATATTGTTGCGACAGAGAAATTCTAAAGTTGAATTTTCGCACGCTAAAGTGAATTATGCAAATTTCTGTTTACAACTTTGTACAAATAAATGTCCTGAGAGGGGCGTAACTGAGTAAAACAAGCTTTCTACAATGTTTTATTTATGCATAAATACTGCAAAATATATACGAATGTTTTAACAGTCTTAATTATATTCATCCCTTTTTTTGTCTTTATATTATTAATTTTACACATTAAATCATACATTATTCAAACAAATAAATCATGTAATAATGTATTAACTGCGAATTTATTAAGCTTACATAGAAAATTTTATTTACACCTTTAAATATTTCTATAAACAAGAATATTATGTCATTGTTTTTTTTTTGTTTTTTGTGTTCTAACTAAATATTCTTAACATTGTTTCTTTATAATTAATATAATAACAATAAAAAAGCTTTCAATTAAACTAAAAAATGAAAGATAATAAATTTTGAAACTAATTGAATAAAATTTTAAAATGATTTTTAATTTATTTAAAAATTTTTAAATGACTGAATTGTGTTATTTAAAGATTTATTTCAATTTCTGACTATATATGAAGTCATTTGTTGTAAATCTTATAATTTTCTATAAGATTAAATAAGCCACAACTTTATATTACGTTAGATATTAAACTATTTTTTTAAATATCTATCTAAAATTCCAAGTGATTTTCAGTTCCAAATTTTATTATTTCCTACTTGTTAGTTCAGTAATATAAAGTATTTAATTTAATTTTTTTACTAATTTTAGTCTTTCATCCAATAATTAAAATTCTTAATCTAAATAAAAAAAATGTTGATACTACTAGTATCAAAAAATATCTTTTCGATATTCAAAAACAGTTACTACTAATTTTGGGCTATTACATTTGAACAAAAGGGTAATTATTTATTACTCTTTTTTGTTAGCTCGTAACTAGAAGTTAATCTAATTATTATGGAGCATCGTCAGATCGATGTGGATTGAGTAAAACACACTCTAGTAATGGTAACAAGATAATCTGGATTTATTACAAACTAATCAGTCTTTAAATACTACATCTAAGGTATGAAGATGTACGTCATTATAGTTAAATTAAATGGATATGAAAATTACTACGTGCGGTTCGTACGCGTATTTTGTTCATGTTATAATCCATAAAATTGAACTGCATTCGATAGCATATTTATGAAAAAACATTTAATCATATTGTAATATTTGACATTGGCAATGCACGTAGTCGTATCATTGCACTGTTGAAATGATGTTTTGATTTATTCAAGATTCATAGTACCTAACTATAAACACATATGGTTCAAGTAACGATTGTTTTGCTTTAATATGATTTCGTATTTAATTAATGAAAAAATATTTAAATTAGAATGTATCTAGATGAAATATTTAAAAAATACAGATTTTATCTTCCCTTGTAGTACTTGATCCTGTTTGACTGTAATGTGGGTTTTCTTTATTCAAGGGAATGCAGGACGTACGTACAATTACATTTTACCTTCACAGTTATGTTTTTGGAATGCGAATTCTATCCACAAGTGTGTTATAGAATATCTATCCATAAGTGTCTTATTTGTATTGTGAAATATCCAAAAGTATAGTGACCGTGGTCTGTATCCTCTAGATATCCCACTAATATCGCATTGCTTTTTATATATTATATGATGTATTTAGTACCAGGTTTAAGCGGTAGTATCTTGGAGTAAGAGGCTCTCATCCTCAAAATACTTCCTTTCTTGATGCTTAAACGCTGTACTCACATTGATATGCTCTAAATTTATTAATCAATAGAAAATAAAAATATCTGAATATTTTTTTACTATCCATGCTTGGACAACATTGTTGAATGACAAGGAGGCTGAAAAATGTAAAATGGAATGAGATGGAAAGTATGTATGTGGTCGTGGAAGAGATAAAGAAAAACTTGAATAGAGAAGAGGCAGGAGAGAGTAAAGAGAAATACAAGTAATTCATATAAGGTAGATAAGGAATGGATAACAAAGAAAAAGAGGGTAAGGGAAATACGAAAGAAAGTGACAAAAGGTTCATCTAGGAGTAATTTCAAAAAAGAAAAAAATTAATGGAGAATATGATATGCAAGAAGAAGAATGAGAGATATGATAGAGAAATAATCAACAATTTACAAAGTGAGAATGAGATGTACAAATATCTGAGAAACAGGGGTGCTATGAGAGTAGGAGTAGGAGAGTAGGAAGAGAAAAATGTTTAATACAGCTGAGAGAATGGGAGGATAAATGTAAGAGAGAAGTGAATTATGGAACGAACGAAGTAGCAAATAGAATGGAAAATGGTGGATATGAGAATAGAGCTGAGGAATTCGGAGGGGCAAAAAGTGAATTGAATATGGGGTGAATTGAAGTTGCCAATCAAATATGGAGATGTTTAAATGAATGTGGAATATAACCCCACGTTTAACCCCAAGATAGGAAGTGTGTAGGAAATTATAGGGAAGAGACAGTTATAAATGAGACGTATAGGTTGTTCGCGAAAATATTGAATATAAAATTGAAAAAACAGATAAAGGAGAAGGAAGTACTATCAAAAACGCGAACAGGGTTTGTTAGAGATAGGGGGACTACAAACAAGATAGTAACGTTAAATTATATAATGCAGCAACAAATAGATAAGAAAAGGAACCTGTATTGTTTGTGCATTTAATAAGAAAGCAATTCTGGGAGAAAGTTGGTATATCAGAGAGAATGATAAGGATGCCAAAAGAAAGGTATGAAGAAACGAAATTAAGAGCGAGAATAAGTGTAAATGTATCAGAATGGTTTGAAGTCACTTGAAACCAATCTGATACATTTTCTGATCCATTTGTTGGCCGGAAGTAAAGAAGAAATTATGGATATTATAGGGAGACTAAAAAGGTACATGAATAGAAGAGAGTTAGAAATGAACGTAGAAAAGAAAATAGTGATAGTTTGTAAGAATGGAGGACGTGATGGTAAAAACAATAACTTCGAAGTAAATGGAAACAAAATAGAAATGGTAAAACGGTATAAAGAGCATGTTATGAGCCGAAAAAGTTAGGGCAACTATGGAAAGAATGAGGTGCGTATGGGAAGAAAAATTTAGGGAATCAGGGAAAATGAAGATAAATTTTCTCGACATATGTGTTAAAATTATAATAATGTATGGTTTTGAAGTGTTCGCAGTATGTGAAACAGAGCAGATAGAAAGAGTGCAAGTAAGATGTCTGCAGAGAATAATAGAAGTTGAGGGATCTACACTATGTAAGATTGATAGGTATAAATGCTAGGTAGCTGGGTTAAAAAAAATGGTTAAGGTTGAGAAAGTGTTCACGGGTGATAGTGACAGATTGGTGAAGAGTGTATATTGGAGAAGATTGAATGAGGTGAGAAATGGTATATGTAGGAATGCTTGGTTTATGAGGAGAAAACAAAACATATGAAAGGATAGGATAGCCTTTGAAGAAATGGTATAACATGATAAAGAAGAAGAAGGCCTAATAAATAAAGTAGAAGAGAGAATGAAAGACGTGGAAAAGCAACAGCAACATGAAGGAATAAGGAAAAGCAGATGTAATACAAAGTATAAATGGATAAGAGCGGAAGAAGGTATGCCTGAGTACTTAAGGTCTAGATGCAAGATGGAGGATGAGAGAATGATTGCGAGCTTTAGATGTAGAAACAAAGAGAGTGGAAATAGGTACTGGATGGGATGGATGGGAGCAAGAGAATGTGTAGGATTTATTATGAGGAAGAGGAAAGATGGGAGCATTAGATGAAAGAATGGAATGAGCAAGAGAAGAAAAATATTGAGGATTAGAGAGTGTGTTTAGGACAGGAAGCAAGGAAAATTTTGAGGGAAATAAAGAAAATGGAAGGAGAATGAAGTAACAGTAAACCCAAGTAAGGATCGAGCAGCGAAAAAAGAGAAATAAGGGAGATACAAAAAGTAATAACTTTCAGCTACTCTTTCTGAGTTTTTCTATTGCTTAATTTAATTATTTTTAATAAAGAATGTAAGTAGTATTTACTTCATAGCAGTAAGAACAAATTTTAAATAGATAGGTGCTTTTCAAAAGATTGCATATGGATAATCCTTAACTTCTTAAGAATTAATTTAACAATTGAGGCAGGGTAGATACGTGGCATAGTGGTAGCTTTAGTCAGTACCCTCTCATGTAACAATAGGCGCAAGATATTATTACACCGAATTATGAATCCGGCATTCTACCTCTACGCTATGCCTCTGTCCAAATTACTTCTAAAAATTTTCAATTTAAATTGTAAGTGTATGTAAGTTTGCATATGTAAAACGCTATATAATGATTTATTAGTTGTGCAATGCATTTGGTATACTGCATTTTATTAGATGTGTACAATGCATCTGGATGAAATAGCACCTTTTTCAGATGAACCACTAAACTTACATACACTTATAATTTAAATAGAATATTTTAAGAATTAATTTGGGCAGAGGCATAGCGTATAGATAGAATGCGGGACTCATAATCCAGTGTAATGATATCTTGCGCCTATAGTTAGATGAGAGGATGCTGACGAAAGCTACCACTCTGCCAGAAACACGTGTCCACCCTGCCTCAATTTTTAAATTAATTCTTAAAAACTTCCTAATCATGAATATGCAATTTTTCGAAAAGCATCTATATATTTAATTATTTTTAAGAATTTAGATGTTTTTTATACAGAATGTCTTGAAGGTATTGATGCTAATAAAGGTTTACTATACACCAATTTTGGCCAAATTATCATATTACTTATGTAAGCAACGTTTTCTATAATTTAATGCTGCAATAATTCTTTTATTGTTAATTTGTTATAAATTTAAACAAATTATGATATTGCTCAACATTTTCAAAAAATTTAGTTTTTTTGTGATAATTTTTGTATGTTCAGCCAATTATACTATTATTTATTAATTATAACAAAGTAAAATTAGCAAATAGTATATTTATTTAAGTAGGTGCTAATTTCGAAAATTGTAATGAAAAGGGTATTTTAAAAATTAGTTGTAAAAATTAAGGCAAGCTGGACACGTGTTTCTAGCATAGAACCATAGCTGTCATCAACACCTTTTCTTATTCCAAATGTATAAGGTCTGATTGCATCGAACTACAAATCCGATACTTCACCATTACGCTATGAATGTCCCGACAAGCAATTCTCAAAACTTTTCATTTAAACGTTGATTGTATGTAAGTTTGCATATGTAAAACGCTATATAATGATTTATTAGTTGTGCAATGCATTTGGTATACTGCATTTTATTAGATGTGTACAATGCATCTGGATGAAATAGCACCTTTTTCAGATGAACCACTAAACTTACATACACTTATAATTTAAATAGAATATTTTAAGAATTAATTTGGGCAGAGGCATAGCGTATAGATAGAATGCGGGACTCATAATCCAGTGTAATGATATCTTGCGCCTATAGTTAGATGAGAGGATGCTGACGAAAGCTACCACTCTGCCAGAAACACGTGTCCACCCTGCCTCAATTTTTAAATTAATTCTTAAAAACTTCCTAATCATGAATATGCAATTTTTCGAAAAGCATCTATATATTTAATTATTTTTAAGAATTTAGATGTTTTTTATACAGAATGTCTTGAAGGTATTGATGCTAATAAAGGTTTACTATACACCAATTTTGGCCAAATTATCATATTACTTATGTAAGCAACGTTTTCTATAATTTAATGCTGCAATAATTCTTTTATTGTTAATTTGTTATAAATTTAAACAAATTATGATATTGCTCAACATTTTCAAAAAATTTAGTTTTTTTGTGATAATTTTTGTATGTTCAGCCAATTATACTATTATTTATTAATTATAACAAAGTAAAATTAGCAAATAGTATATTTATTTAAGTAGGTGCTAATTTCGAAAATTGTAATGAAAAGGGTATTTTAAAAATTAGTTGTAAAAATTAAGGCAAGCTGGACACGTGTTTCTAGCATAGAACCATAGCTGTCATCAACACCTTTTCTTATTCCAAATGTATAAGGTCTGATTGCATCGAACTACAAATCCGATACTTCACCATTACGCTATGAATGTCCCGACAAGCAATTCTCAAAACTTTTCATTTAAACGTTGATTGTATGTAAGTTTGCATATATTAAGATGTATACTGATATGGACCCTTTGAATTATTCGCTGTATACAGATATGGTATAATGTATTGTATCAGCCATTTGGATTGATTTAAATACTATAATGTATATATTTACATTACAAAATACAATTTGAATATGTATTTTAATAAAATAGCCTCCCTATAAAGTAAATAATAGCTATCGAAAATTTTAGAATTTTATTAAGTATATCCATCTTATTCTTATATTTTCTGGAACTGTAAAAACATCTAAATATTGTAGAGTAATATTTCTATATCTATATGAAATATTGATAGACTGTTAATCATATTTTTTTGTTTGTTTTATTAGGAATTGGTCGATTCTATTGAAATATTCAAAAACAATTTACGTACAAGTTCAACACGATGCAATGGCGGAATGCCTCTACTGAAGCGAATGGTAATTAACATAGGCAACAAAATTCAAACTGAAATTATAGGTATTGGAATGGGTAAAGCCCGGAAGGCTTTCCAATAAATGCATTAATTTATAATTATGCAATTCAATATTAGAGTACACGACCGGGTCCCTTGTGCCATCTCGAGTTGCGGAAAATGTTGTTCATTCGTTCATACAATTTTGGTATTTTCGTAACATTAGTAATAGACCTAGAAGGCACTTACTACATAGGGCGTTTTAAAACAACCGAAACATTATTATTTCAGTTGTTATAGCATCACACAGTTACATAGTAACTGAGTTACGTCGTTGTTGCAAGACACTTTTTAAATTATTTTCAAAGCTCTACTAACAAAGCTGATCACATCATACGATAGTTACCTAAAGTTTAGACAAATACAATAAGAACAAAAAAATATTGCTACAAATTAATTGTTTTTCAAATTACTGCCTTTTAAGCTTTATGCACTGTTGCTCGCATTCAAACCAAACACGATGCTTTAATTAAAGCTATCGGCGGTCACTAGATATCATAGTGATTTCTAATTTTGTTCGAAGTGGAATAGCCATTCCCATTAGAATATCTCGCTTTTTAAATAAATGAGTTGCAATTTCTAAATAATTCTTCAAACTTTGCTGGACTCGTTCCGAACATTGCTGGACATTTTGCCTTCGACTATGCCAATTCTTTCTTTATTTTGGTTTTTTCCTTTGTATCTTCAGTTAAAATTCTTAATTCTTCTTACAAAATAGCAATAGTTAGGATAACACCTGCTTTAATAACTTAAGTCGACATTTTCCAAACAACTAAACAGCTAATAAACGAAAAACACAAGGTTCTGTTAAGGCCCATGCACACGATGCTAGTTTACTATCCGCTAGTACTAGGCCTTAGTATTAGCGACTAGTACTCTGTGCTGAAGACAGTCTAGTTAATCAGCGCTAGTGAGAAGAAGTTAGTAAAATGTTCACAGAATGCCTTCTAAAGGGGATAACTCCGACCAGGTGGCATAATGCTGTTATTGTTGTTCTTCTTAAGAAGGGTGATACCACTGACCTGGGAAACTACCGCTCTCTCACACATATACAAACTCTTTACCAGAATAATAACAAACCGCCTAGATCCTAAACTAGATGTATATCAGGCCAAAGAACAGGCTGAATTTCGCAAAGGGTTTGGAACAAACGACCACCTTCAGGTAATAAAAATATTAATCGAGAAAACCATAGAATACAGCAA
>WYDF02084052.1:0-11068 GCA_009867245.2 Adranes taylori | reverse complement strand
AAAATCGCGAGGCCCCTCAAACCGCGAGGCCGTGGGCTGTGGCCCACGTCGCCCACGCCTTACGCCGCCTCTGGTTATGTTGCGAGTAACAACAACATAAACAAAGTATAAGTATGTAAATGAAGTTTAAAATGTGAATTTAAAATTTTTTAACTTTATTTACATATTATTACTTCGTTTATGTTGTGATTAACAACATAAAGTAATGCACATTTGAATATCTCGGTACATATTATTATTTTGTTTATGTTGTTAGTAATAACAACATAAACAAAGTTAAAAATTTCGGTTTAAAAATTAACTTAATTTAACACAAAGTTATTCTCATTTGAATATAATTTGATTTTCTCTGTTCATATCATTACTTCATTTACACTGTTAGTAACAACAATATAAACAAAATTATGTCGTTAATAACAACGTATAAAAATTAAGTTTAAAATTTCAGTTAATTTTTAAACTTAATTTCTGTATTATTACTTTGTTTATGCTGTTACTAACAATATAAACAAAGTAATGCATTTGAATATCTCGGTTTATATAATTAATTTGTTTATGTTGTTAGTAATTAACAACACAAACAGTAATAATATGTAAATTAAGTTAACAATTTCAGTTTATAAATGTTACACTTAATTTAACACAAAGTAATTCTCATTTGAATAGTATTTGATTGTCTCTATCCATATTATTATTTTGTTTACATTGTTAGTAACAACATAAACAAAGTTATGTCACTGATAACAACATAGACAAAGTAATAGTATAAATTTAAGTTTAAAATTTCCGTTAATTTTTAAACTTAATTTACATATTGTTACTTTGTTTATGTTGTTATTAACAACATAAACAAAGTAAAAGAATAAAAATTAAGTTAATTTTTAAACTTAATTTACATATTATTTCTTTGTTTATGTTGTTAGTAATAACAACATATACAAAGCAATAGTATGTAAATTAAGTATAATATTTCAATTAAAAATTTTAAACTTGATTTAACACAAACTAGTTCTCATTTGAATAATATTTGATTTACTCTGTTCATATTAGTACTTTGTTTAGGTTGTTAGTAACAACAACATAAATAAAGTTATGTCATTAATAACAACATAAACAAAGTAGTAATATGTAGGTTTACAAATTATTACTTTGTTTATGTTGTTATTAACAATATAAACAAAGTAATGTGTATTTGAATATCTCAGTTCATACTATTAGTTTGTTTACGTTGTTAGTAACAACAACATAAACAAAGTTATGTCGTTAATAACAACATAAACAAAGTAATAGTATAAAAATTAAGTATAAAATCTCAGTCAATTTTTAAACTTAATTTACATATAATTACTTTAATTATGTTGTTAATAACAATATAATTAAATATGCAACAACATAAACAAAGTAATAGTATAAAAATTAAGTTTATAATTTCAGATAATTTTTAACATAATTTACATATTATTTCATTGTTTATGTTGTTATTAAAAACATAAACAAAATAACACGCATTTTAATAGTACTTGAATATCGCTGTTCATATTATTACTTTGTTTATGTTGTTAGTAATAACGACATAGTTTACGTATTATTACTTTGTTTATTTTGTTATTAACAACATAAACAAACAAAGTATTAATATGCAAATGAAGTTAAAAATTTCAGTTTCAATTTTTTAAACTTAATTTACATATTACTTTTTATGTTGTTAGTAATAATAGATAAATTAAGTTAAAAATTTTTAAACTTAAGTTACATATTATCACTTTGTTAATAACATAAAAAAGTAATAATATATAAATAAATTTAAAAAAGTTTACTCTGCAAATTTAAACTTAATTTATGTACTATTACACTGTTTGTGTTGTTAATAAACACATAAGTTTGTTTATGTTGTTGTTACTAACAAGTTATGTAGTTATTAACAACATAAACGATGGTATTTCAATAGTATTTAAATATCCCGGTTCCAATTATTACTCTGTTTATGTTGTTATTAACAAAAAAAGCAAGTAATAATAAGTAAATTATGTTTAAAATGTCAATTTATTATATTAGATTCTAGTATTTGTTTCACCGTCTGCCTACTTTGTCAAAGTGATGTATTCAATTCGTGAGCGTGCATTTGTGATTTAATTATCGATTTATCTTATTAATTGAGTAGATTACTATGGCATGTGATATATCACTGTGAGGATTTTAACAATTTTAGAATATGCAACAAAATTGAATATGTTTCATTTAAAAATTTGAATGTATTTGTTAAACCTAATCCATTTGATTTTTTGTTTTGTTGGCTCAATTGTTTTTTTTTTGGCTATGACAGTTAATAGAAAAATAAATGTAGAACAACTTGTCTTCTATACCATTTTGTCATAAACAATAACAGAGATATCCGCTGTGAGACAACTAAAATCAAACAGGCTATATCATAGATATATAGATAGTAATACCTATAGTAGTTTAAGATTATTTATTGAACCATAATGAAAGCAATATGTCACAATAAGGGTTATCTATCACTTATGGCAACCCTTTATGGGTGCATGGGTAATCTAATATTACATACCTCTAAAAGGTATGTTTCAACCCCGCAACCTCCAACCAACAGAAATTTCTCTTTGGTTGAGAGTTGGTTCGGATTTGTTTATCCTCATTAAATAGTGATAATTTCAGTACATATCAGAATGAAGTGTATTTGTACTGTATGGCTTATTGTTTATGTCTATACATAATTAAACATAGTATTCCGAAGCTCCAACTATTTTGTGTTATGCAACATCGTTTCGATAGTACCAGTCCTAGTATTTTGAGTTTTAGATAAAAAATTATATAGAAATAAAAAATATTTTCATTTCCAATTTTATACACAGAATTATTTTTGGTGGTTTATAAAACCTAAAGGATTATTAAAGATTTACAAAAAAAACCTTTACCAATAAATTGAAAAAGGTGTAAATTAATTGAAGTGAGACATGTATGGTTTGGGTATTATATAGGTTCGTCATTTCAAGTAATATTAGGATTTGCACTTGGTATTCTTGATATATCGGAGCATGTTAAGTTATTCTCTCCTTTTCTTATTGTTATCATTCTTTCATTATACTGCAGAAAAATGTCGACCTTAAATAATAATATAAAAAAGAGGAATGTAAGTTATTTTAGTAACATGAAGTTAGTTCGGATATAAAACCAGGTTTGAATTGAAATAAGCCAAGTTTGAATTGACAGCATTGTGGAATTTTTATGGCTTGACTAACTTTATCAACAATTAACAATATAATAGAGAAGTTAATATTATAAGAGGTATTGCTAAGAATTTATAAATTATCTTCGAATTTAAAGCCTACGGAACACAGGATTGACAAAAAAATTCAACTTTCGTATCTAAAAACTAAATGCACCAAATTTGTTAAATTATTTAAACATGTTGATATCAATATTGCATCTCACACGAATAATAAAATCCGTTCAATTCAAAATAATAAAGATCTATACCAATGTTCGAGAAGTTAAACTGAGATATTTCTAACTGCTCTTATATCGGTATGACTGATAGAAGTTTTAATTATATATTAAAATATTCGCGAAATTTTGAAATGGCGGCCGTTCAAATCATCTCTAAAGGCACCGTACGAACACAATGGGATCTCTCAATTTCGAAACTTGCCATTAAATATCTTTAAACATAAACTAAAGTCATTTCTCATGACTTCTGCATTTTACAGCTATGATGAATATATGCATTATCCATTTAATTCTATGTGTTAACACAACAATTATGTTATTATTTTCTTTGACTCCTATATGGTGCATTCATTTGTTTTGTATGAACATTTCTTAAATATTGTGTAGTGTATTTTTTTAAGTAATTTTATAATGCAGATATGATGTATGAAGCGAATGTTAGGTCTCGATAGAAACACGCCTACCGGAATTGTTCTGTAGGAATTAGACGAGCATAAAGTGTGTATAAAATGGGTAAAAAAAAATGGTGAACTTCGAGCGGAAAGTCTTTTTTGATGAAAGTAGCAGGTTAGTGAAAGAAGTGTGCGAGGAAGGAATGATGAGAGCTTGGAGGGATGAATGTGTCAATGATTGGGCTAGGTGTAGATCGAAGGTGAATGAGAGAGTAGGATGGTCTGCTTATAGGTGGTATGAGAGAATGAGCTGGAGTGAGAGAGAGATAGTAGAAAGAATGAAGTACGTTGAGAGGCAAGGGAGAAAAAAAATGACATGTAGCAGATATAATAAGAGATACAAATTGATTATGAATGTTGATGGGTTATGTGAATATCTTTCTTCAGGACTTAGCATGCATGTAAGAAATATGATTTAGGTGTAGGTTTAGGTGTGGGAATGAAGACAAGGTTAATAAATACTGGATGAATGAGCATGAGAGAAGGTATAGAATATGTGGGATGGCTGGGGAAGAATGGAGTTACTGGGTGAAGGAATTGAATGGAGTGAGGAAGAAAGAGAAGTAGGCGATAACTGGAGATTAAGTCTGGGATGTAAAGGTGAGGGGATCGAGATCATAATGAAAATAGTGGGGGAATTAAATAGAAAAATATAAAAGGATCACAGCAAGGGGTGGTAAATGGATTTTAAGTAAAAGAAGAAGATAAGAAAAAGGGCAGGGGAATTAAGTATAGATAGGTTGTTTAGATACGATAGAATAAGGAGACGGGAAGAAATAAGGAAGTGTAATGATTGTGGTGGTGGTGTGAAGGGAGGGATTTTATGGAAGGAGGAATAAAGGCGATTGAGTAGGATCAGAGTATAGACAAAAACGTTCCGATTTCCCTTGAGAAAAGATTTGTACATAATTTAGGTCAGAAAGCTCCTTTCTTCTCTCTTCCAGTCTTTAGAATAAGAACATATTGGGAGAATAGATATCGTTGCAATGTCACAACCAGAAATTAAGAAATTAATTATAATAGTTGTTCTTAATTAAGCAAGCAATCATCGAAAATTGCGAATCAAATACACTACACAATATTTAGAATAAGAAGTGAAAAGAAAAAAGAAGCGGAAAAAAGAAAAAGTAGAAAGGATAGAAATCGATAGTGTTGTTATTGTTTTTTTTTAATTCGTTAATTGTAAGTTTACAGGAATGAATTATTTTTAAGGTTATAATATTATTATATGTTATAAAGGTTATATTATTATTATTATATTAATATCTACAGTTAAGATTATATTACAAATTATATTGTTAAGTACTGATAATGTTAGTCAAACATAACAATTCCAGAATGCTGTCAATTCAAACTTGGCTAACATCGATTCGAACCTGGCTTAACATCCGAACTAACTTCACGTTACTAAAATAACTTTTATTAATTGTTATACACGTCACTTCAGTTCGTTCACTTCTTTTCCAATTTATTGGTTAAGGTTTTTTTTTTGTTTAAATTTTAAAATCTTTAATAATTCTTTAGTTTTTATAAAAAATATAACACACCAAAAAAGATACCATACATAAAATTGAAAATGAAAATATTTTTCATTTCTATATAATATTTTATATACTAATTTCCAAATTTAGAACGTCAAAAGATGTTGGATATGTAAGGCTTGAAGACAGGTATAAAAATTTATAAACAAAGTTAGATATAATTTTTAAGGTTAAAATTAACTTTATAAAATCTTCAGCTTGACAATGAAAGGGCTGACCCTATCGAAGCATGTTGCCTAACACAAAATAGTACTATTAAACTTTTGGAATACTATTCTCCATTATCTAACGTCAGCATTAAAGATTTTCTTACTCGTTAAACAAGCTAGTAACATGTTAAATAGTATCGCAAATCTAATTTTTATAAAAAATAAAATATTGTTTGTTTGATTTTATTAAAGTTGATGACATGAGGGTTTAGATTTTGATGAGTTTATTATAATTAAATTAATGAAAAAATAAATAAATAAAAATAATTCGATTTCGTTAACATATTTTTATGAATTAAATCAAATTCATTCAATATTTGCATATCTGCTCAAAATTATTTTCATTGTACATGATTTAAATCATAAAGTATGAAAAGAACACTTTTGTTTTGTTCATTTCATTTAAACTTCATTTATGCAGTAATAAATTTCTGAATATTATTAATCTATAAATTTTCTTTTGATATTTTGAATTAAAAAGTATTTTGAATGAATTAAACAAATTTGTTTTGGAAGGCCGTAAGTTTGAACTGCAGTGATATTATTATATTTAATAACACTGAGCAAATTACTACATAAACAAATTTAAATAAAATTATTACATTTTTAATATTTAAATCTAAAGAATTGTGTTGCACTCTAATCTTCAAGCCGTATGCGTTGAGTAACCATTTCATCCATTTTATGATTTCTAAAACGTTTTGTGTGTGAAACTCACCCTCGACATTGACTTCAATATCTTCTAATTTACCACCCGTATGCCCAATCAGTAGCGTACTGGGCCGATTAATCGGTCCTGGGCCTGGCAATGTAACTGTCGAATTAGCGGCACCAGTTGGTGAAGTCGTCGCTGCTGCGTGTGGCGTTTTTTCCGCATTCAGTGGTATTGTACCAATACTGTCACGTATGCCGACGATTAATGGACAGCCCTGAACCGGTCGTTTATTGAATGCTACGCTAACTACATGATCACAGGTTTCAGTCGGAACGAAACTAACTGCGAATTTGGCGTTGCCCTGTATATTGAGTAACTCAGTTGTTTGTATACAACGATTGCTTATAGTTTGGAGAAATAGTATGAGCCACTTATAATCGAAGCAGTCCTACACAACGCATATTTGATATGAAAAATTCAATTCTCATAGTACAGCGCATATAAAACGTAAGTCATCATAAATTTAATTTAATTTTCAACTGCTGGTAATGATACAGTTGATTCAATTGCCAAAAGCGGACACAAAAAACTCCCATGATGTTTAAAATTCGCCCACTGCGTTGTTTTCAAAATTTGAAAAGGAGATGTATTCTTCCTGTCAGTCTACTTGGTCGGGTAAATGGTTTTGTAGGATTCGTTCAAAATAAGGACTCGTCCATGGTTTAACTTTTTTGAAATAAACTCCAGAAAAATCGTTGGTTCTATCTGCATAATAAGATTAGGTTACGCTCACTTATTCACAATAGATCTGAAGAATGACCTGTTTATATGGCATCTACGGGGATTTAAATAATATTTTTTTAATGTTACTTGAACGAACATAATATTACCTCCTTCCTGGCTAGACTTCACTGTTTAAAGATTTAAAATCAATAATAATATAGTTTGTTTCTAAGATGCGTCTGCCTGCTTTAGATGTTTGTTAAACAAACATCCATAAATTTGAAATAGAAAACATAAAACTACTTAGTATGTGTGAAGAAAGCATATCTGATCTGGAATACATTAGATGAATGCAATTTACCAGAAGAAGGAATAAAATAGTGCGAGTAATCGATCGTAGTTTTGATAGGAAATTAGCTAGCCAGAATCGCATAAAAACTACAGAGTCTCACAGAGAGCGAATACGGTGGTAAAAAGACTAGACCCCTGTCGGTCAGAGTTTTGAAAATAAAGTTATGAATTAAATTAAATATAATCATAATTAACTCCAAATAAAATTATGAATAAATTGAAACGTTAAATAAATCAGTCTAGTAGTGAACAGTATTTGGCAATAATTAAATAAGCCTTAAATTTGAATTGTAGGATAAATTAAATTGATTAGGTAACAAGTTTATTAATTGAGGTAATTTATAGGAAATTAAATTGAATTTATGAGGTCACTGTGCGTGGTTCTTAAAAATAAGTTTGTGATGGTACAACTTCAGAGATTGTAAATAAAATAATATTATAATTGATTTGGGAACCAGTTTGATGAATTATAAACACCATTTTTGATTTTTGATTTTCACGCCTTAATTGAACATAGGTACTGATTTATTTTATTATTTAATGCTGTAGAATCCTGTAGAATAAAATTAGGGGAATACTCACAGCCCTACCAATAGCAAAATATTGTGTTTTATTCTAAGTAGTGTTGGGAAACTAGGCGGTTTATAACTTCACAGATTCTGACTTCATAAATTATAACTTCATAGCATTACAAGTTTATTCAGTAGTAGCTAAATTAAAGTGGGTACTAAAGTGAATCGCATTTTCTAAGTATTGTACGAAACGGTACTAGGGCAGGAGGGAATCGCTATGTACACCATACAAAAGATCCTCTCTTACCCGTCAAGTTGGAAACCAATAGCCTCCCCAAAAATAAACGTGACAATATTTATATACTTGGAAGATGACGTAGTGTGGATGGCTAGTAGCAAGGAGTAAAGAGTTAATTGGAAAGGTCAATAGATATATGGTGAACAGGGGAGGGGTATAAAAATGAATGTGTTCAAAACGAAAATGATGGTATGCAAGAGAAGGGGTACAGAAAATGAATGGGATTAATTTGAGATAAATGGATTAAAAATTGAAAGTATTAAGAAGTATGGGGATATATACTTCGGATATATGTTGAGTAATGGTAGGGGTGTGAGTGGACATGTGGGTATGATACTAAAAAAAAGCGGGGGTGGGTACGGAGAGATTAGCGAATGTATGGAAAGAAAGGTTCGGTGATTTGGTAAAAATGAGAATGTTAATATTAAAAATATGTGTGAGGAGTATAGTAGCAGAGGAATGGGTGGTGAAAAAGGGAAAAGAAATTGAGAGAATGGGGCTGAAATTATTGAAGACTATTTATTGGGAATAGACAGATGTACACCGTCGGATATTGTATTACAGGAGTTTAATGATCACAAGATATGGATAAAGCGTGTTAAAAAACTAATCAAATTCGAAAGGAAAGTTATGATGGAAGTAGAAGGTACTCTTGTGAAAAGAGTATATATAGAGATATTAAGAAATGCAAGAAACGGAGAGGTCATGAATTGTTAGGTGTAGAATCGTAAAAAGGTGCATGAGAGATGTGGATGGTCGATAGACGAATGGTATAATAGGGTTAATGAAGATAGGATGTGCGAGAGGGCGGCGGAGAGAATGTTAATGGATGTAGAAGAGCAAGAAATAAATGTAAGGATGTTAAGAAGTATAATAAAAAGTACGACGAATTAAAAGTGACTGAAGGGATGCCAGAGTATTCGCTGGAAGGAATAGGTATGAAGGAGAAAAGGAGGACTGCATGATTTAGATGTGGAAATGAAGAAAAAGTGAATAGATATTGGATGAGTGTTGAAGAAAGGAAGGTGCAATGAGAAGGTAGACGAATAGGATCACTGGATAAAAGAATGTGAGAAAATAAGGTTGAATGTAGTTCAAAAGAAGGAGGCGAAGAATTGGAGAAGATACATGAATGAAAGAAGAATGGAAATGAAGATAATGGAAAAATCATGAGAGAAATCGATAGAAGAAATAAGAAGGTGGTGGTGAGGTGCAAGAATATAGGGGACGAGGTGAAAATGATAAAATGGGAAGGAGGTGAATAAGTGAACGAACGGGGCAGAAAGAAAGAAAATAGAGAAAAAGAAAACGAAAAACAAGGATTAGTTAATAAGTAACGAAAAGAATGATGTATGGAAGGGAAGAGAAGGTTTAAAAATAGAGGGAAGAAAGAGACGGTGAATTGTTAGACAGTGGAGTGGGGGATGTAGGGTGCAATTTCAGTTTATTAGCATTGTAGAGCTTTAGGTTTAAGTTTCTTATATTGGATTATGTGGTAAATATGGAATATGTAATTTAGTTTGTGTATTAGTGTTTATAATGCCAAATAAAGGTTTTTGTATTGTATTGTAGATTAATATCAGAACAACATAAACCTTTTAAAAATCCTAACCTAACCAAATTATAATGAAGCTAGATTAATCCGCAGATTACATTTATATAAAATCTTTTGTTTTTCTAAATTTATTCTCTTATTTTATCTCTTATGGATCAAGAAATTCTAATGGAATGTATAATGACTTGTGTCAGGGTATAATTTTAAACTCACTTTACTGTAAAACATATACTTATTAAGATGATTTAATAATATGCGTTCTATAGGAGCACCTCCATTTTAAATTGGTCTTACTATAGGTATATTATAATTCATGCTGAGATAGATCAAGGTTGAAACCTGAGTTTCTATTGCCTTTAAATAGAGGAAATCTCTGTTTGTGTGTTGAGGCACTGGGTTTGCTCCCCATCATCCAGCGGAATCTAAACATGCAAAAAAATCTAGCTAAAAGCCTCGTAATCAGGACGGAATTATTCGAAGATGACATGGCATACGAAATAAGCATATGATTTTTAGAACCTGAAATATTCAAGGCATTTCTACCAAACAGACAGAAGTCTTTGCGGAAATACAGATT
Organism: Adranes taylori; assembly: GCA_009867245.2. Classification (NCBI taxonomy): domain Eukaryota; kingdom Metazoa; phylum Arthropoda; class Insecta; order Coleoptera; family Staphylinidae; genus Adranes; species Adranes taylori. The sequence continues at coordinate 730 of WYDF02084052.1, read as the reverse complement.
TGAAGAACTAAAACAGGACTAATGAGTAGTAAGAGATTGTTCTTTCTGCCCAAGCCTCCCGCCTCCCAGGTCGTTCAACTCGTTCTAAATGTAATCTGTGACGTCACGCTCTTAAATAGTTTGTGTGTATGACAGATGTCATTTGATAACTGTTGACAGATCATTTCTCGCCTGGGATTTAGCGCGAAATTTCAAATCTGCACGCCGGGACTTCCGATTTGAATTTGGATAACAACTAAATTCAAAAAGAGTAATGTGGGCAAAATAAAAAGAATTGTCTAAAAAAAGTATCACGGCTGTATAAAAAATGTTTGCATAAAAACAAAATTACGTCATTTGACAGTTCGTTGAATTTGTCAGCTGGGGAATTTTATTCTTTTTCCCATGGTATTACTGCCCTAAGTAGCCCTGACTCTCATCAATAAGAGATTTCCGCTCTTGTCTCACCTCAACTTTTGACCTCCATCTTGACTCCTGCTCAGCGCAGGTCTTCGTCTACATCATCTAGCCACCTTATACGGCGTCTTCCTTAAATCCTTGCCCCACCCGGCTTTCCATACAGGCCTCTCATAGGAAACCATTCCCGTGGCATTCTTTCGACCTGCCCTAGGCAAGTAAATAGCACCCATGTTTTGCTGGCATATAGTACCACCAACCTGATTATTGTCTTATATATTGTGATCTTTGCAGCACGGGATTGAGTTTGATAGCATAAGGCTTTCCAAACTGC
>WYDF02084041.1:0-11069 GCA_009867245.2 Adranes taylori | reverse complement strand
TTTTTTTTCTTTTTCTTTCTCATGTAGTTTTAAGTGATGTAAAGTATGCCAATAAAGGTTATATCTATCTATCTATATTTTATTTTGTAGTAATAATACAAATTCTATCGAAATACGTGAACATTTTAAAGCTTTTCATTTTCTAAATTCATTAAACATTAACATTCAAGAATTCTGAGGTCAATCTTATGATAACGCTGTTAACACGCGCGGTAAACATAATAGGGCTCAACAAAAAAATCTTGAAATTAATTCTGGAGCTGTTGTACCGTATTCTGGTCATATCCTAAATTTAGTGGTCAGTTATGCCGCCAATCTCTCAAGTGAGGCGGTAAGTTTTTTTTTTTGTAATAATCCAATAATGATATAATTATGTTTCATCTTCAGTAAAAAAAAACGTTGGAGAGTAATAGTAAAGTAGCGCTTATTTTGTTTCTGAACTAATTACATAGCATTCATATATGTTATATACAAAATAATTCTAGACTCATATAATATAGTATAGAATTCGGATTTTTCAATTGCACGTTTTCATGCCTTCTACTATGATGTAAAGAAAACAAAATTAAATAAATAATTAGACATATTGTTGTTCTTTGCTGCCATCAATGATTATATTCTATTCTTCATCTTACTTATTTATTAAATATTGTTTCATTCATTTTCTATATTGCTTTAGTATCGTTTTGTTATTGTATATTGTTTTATTAAATATTATTTTATTCTGTATTGATGCACTTCTTCATTTGTTCGTACTATTTTTTTAAGAAAGAAGGTACTATTCTTCAATTCTTTAATTTGTATGTACTTATCAATCTCTTAAATTTTCTTAGATTTTTATCTTTAACCATTTCATCTCTTTTACCACGCTCCTTATTTTTGCATACCGTAACCAGGGTGAATCGGGACAATTTGGCAAGTTTTCAAGCCGCCTTCGGCGACAGATTTTTTTCTCGATTTGTCATAATTTTATATCGTGACCATACCCTTAGTGCATCCACAGCATAATATATTATTGGGTCACTCATACCCCAACAATATATTTTTATTTATTTGTATGTGTCTCGAGTCGCCAGACAAAACAGATGAATCCGGACAGTCGTTTACTTCTCAGTATTTCCCTATTGAAACGTCTACAGGGGTCAAAAGAAACTTTAATAAAAAATTGTTTTAAGCCAGGGCGGCATAGGAGTGTTAAAATAAAATAATAATCAACTTAAAACATTTTTTATTCATTGAACCAACTCTTTTTTAACGTTTTTTTAACTTCTATTAAAAAAACCCACGTATAGACATCTGGGTAATTAATGAAACGTGTTTCCGCCACTTCGTACAGTAGCGGCGATAATTTTTGAATAACATCAGTTTGTTGGAACTCCGACACATTTTCCACATTAGGGAAAATAAGTATTTTCTCGCGCTTACTCAATTGTCTCAAAAATAATCCCCACGCCTGTTTCTTGATCTGTTTCTACAATATTTCCAATAAAATATTTGACCCGTGTCGTACTAAAATTTTACCATCACCCAGTCCTCTTTTTCAAGAATTTATTACTCAAAATGGTGGGTTGCAAATTCCTCAGAATGCAAATTCCTCAAAATTCCTCCTGCAAATTTCTCAGAAAACAGCAAATTCCTCAGAATGTTGTGGTGATTGTGATAACCAACTTGTGCCGGCTTCTTCCAGATCACTCTCTGAACTTCCATCCTCTCTAAGATCCGTCACAGTGACACTGCGCTCAGCAGGCAGTTTTAGTCTCTTTTTCTGCACCTATTTAACTCGCCTCTCTCTGCCCCATATCGCATTATTTTCAAAAAAGTTGTCTGTCAACAGCGTTAGGCAGCAATATTATCTGCTTCCACATCAAAGCTTTGCGGGTGGCAAGCTCTGTAGCACTTTCTGGTCGTTTAAGGGATATATCCCCGTCTTTTCAAAACCAGTTTGTATTAACCTTTTTATATTAGGTTTCATTAATTCTAATGTGTTTTTCATAAACATTGGGAAGTATTTTTTGTCAAAAGATGCGTTAGTGTCTTTACTTTTTGATTTATGAGTTTGTACAACTTTCTTCCAGTTCATTTTTAGCGGCCTGAACAATGAGATGTCTAAGGGCTGCGTGAGATGTCTTGATTTAGGTGGGAGGAATGCAGAACTTATATCATTCTCTTCTGATAGGCGCATTTCCTCAAAGGAGAGATGTTAACTAAGATATGAACTAAGATGTCACCAATAGCAACTTATTTCCAGAGAAACGTCGACAGTATGGGATTACAACTTTTTAGAACAAATCCAGAAAGCATATCCCATCGATCCACCCAAAATGAAATAAGAGATACTGAATCTAGAGTTCAAGGAGAGAATTTAATTTCAAAAATTTGTTATTCTAAAGTTCCTTTGTCAATTAATGTTTGGTACGAAATTTTCAGCATAGTAAACATAGCATAGCATAGCATAGCATAGCATAGCAGGCATAACAGCAGGCAGCAAACTAATGCAATAAAATGCAATATGTGAAATTTTAAATATTGTGGAAAATCTAAATTTAGTCTTACAGCAATGAAATACTTTTCGAAGTGATGATTTCTTGAAAATTGTATTATTAACACAACAAAAAAGGTATCAAGTGAAGTTGAAGTTAATGGAAACATTTCCAGAGTTACGCAAAAGAATTAAAACTAATTTTTTTAAATTTTGAACCACCAGATGAAAGAATTTCATATCCTGAACAGTATTTAAAATAATGTTGTTCTATGCTATCTTAGATCCATCAATAAGTTCAATCACTGAACGATTTGATTTGCTACAACACAACCAGGATTTAGAAGTAATAAATAATATAAATAAGTGAAATTATTGGAACGACTCTGAATTATTAAAACTTTGAAAACAATTGGAATTGAGAAATTTGCAAACCTTTATTAAGAATAACTTTTCTTCTAAATTAATTTTCTTTATCAAAACAAATTAACAGATACTTTTCCAAATGTTGTTATTGCACTACGTATTTCTGTAACTTTACCCATATCTGTGGCTTCAGGAGAACGATCGTTTTCCAAAGTTAAAATTAATTAAAACTTATTTGCGCTCCACCATGACACAAGAACACTTGACTGACGTGTCAATCATTTCTATTTCTATTGAAAGTAATATTTTTAAAACTTTTGTATTGTCAAGACAAAAAAGTGTTTGTGTCCACGGCGCAGCAGTGTGAAAGCTACTGTTGGTATGTTCTGTGATTTAGATGCTCTATACCCAAAGACGGCGCGACGTTACTTTTTCTACGCTCATGTCAACTCCAAATTCAAAGTCTTACGAAATAGTGTAGTAATGTAGATTTAATGAAAAAATATATTTCTGTTTAACAATCTTAATATTTTGAATATTTTGCCAAGAATTCAGACTAGTCGCCTAATTTATTGTAACGTAGATAGTGAATATGTAACCTGAGAGCCATTGTCTTATACTGTTCGTAGAAATCACTGAACAGCTCCGAGCAGCTCGGTGCATGAAGCTCCCGATTTTGTTTACAAGGGCATTATGCACTTTTGATGCCTCTCCACCAACTGACTTGGTAGTTTGAAGAAGGGAAAAAGCGCCAAGAAATAAAAATTTGTGATAAATTTTCGTGGTATGGAGGTGGGCTCACAACTTACGTAAAAGAAGGAAGTAAAGACCAACTCCGTCATAGGTAGAACTGAACTCATAAAAACCATCATGTGGGACACGGTAACGAGTTCGGTTTTTGTTCCCTTTGTCAGAATGTTTAGTTCTCTGAAATTCCAATAGTTTGCGATGTTGTGACGGTTGTCAAAAATCACATCATTTTTGCTTTGTTGATGATAGTTGAGTACGCGTTTATACTTTTGTCGTCTGGTAACTTTAACTTCAGTTTTATTCTTAAAGTATTATTGACTTTTTTTAAGATTAAATAGTCTTTTTATTTCTTTCTATCATGACAAGTGAGTGATTCAGGTGGAAGTGAAAACGTAACGACGAAATGCAAAAAAGGTGTTTGAAATACTTCAAAATATGAAGTAATTCAAATCCAGGGAATGGAATTTGTATGTACAAGAACTAGAAAAACTATACATATTAGAATCAATCTTGGTAATTGCTCCTGTGCTCGTAAACCCACCCAGGTGTTCAGTATAAGTAATAGAGATGACTATCTGCAACATTTATTATCTGGCCATTGAAAAAGTTATTAGGATACTTTCTTGATGTGCTTAATAGAGCGTGTGCCTCCATTATGCAAAAGAACAAAGTCAGCCATGGCATTAAACGTAATAACATTTTCAAAAACTATGTCATGCAAAGTACTCAGCGCAGCCTTGTGTGCAAGAATGCATTTTCTACGATATTAAAAACAAGGTCTTGTTTAGATTAACAACTCTACTGACTAGTGATAAATTACATGAATTTCGAGGCAAGCATGGATACGGGGGGAAGTCCATACTGCAGAGCATTCTTGAAATAAACACTCTTACTTGCACACTGAAAGAGGTTGTTTTCAAGTGAATAGTAATAGTGGGTGTTGACCTGCGACCAAATTTTAGATGACCGAAGGATCAACTAAAATTAATCCGCTTTAGCGAGACTCGTATGGGTTAGGTTCTTAATTTTGATGTAAGCGTATATAAGTGAACGTAAGAAAATACCATGGCCTATGTAGAGGAAATTCAGAGATACCTAGAGATAACAAACATAGATGAAATGGATGTGGAGAGAAAGAACAACAAGTTATTGAATGCTATAACGCCAAAACGACTCATGGAGAAAAGAACGGAACTGAAGAACAAGAATGATACGAACATGAGCCTATTACGTCAGCTAAATAAAGACATCAACAAAGCAACTCAAAGCAACAGTCAGAAAGGACTTAAGACAATATAATAGCAACCAACTGACAAAAGTCATCGAGGGAAATTATAGTTTAAAGGTACTGAGAAGAAGTCAAGCTATAGGTAAGAAAAATATTGTTAAACTAGCACATAGACAAAGACAAATAACAGCAAGCATAAAGAAGATAATCAAGATAGTGGAAGAATTCTATGCGGAGCTATATAGGGAAGAAGAGAAGAAAGAAGGCATTGAGTTGAGGGAAGTCGAAAATGTAGGATCAGAGGATAGTCCCAACATAACAATCGAAGAGGTCTCGAAATCATTAAATCAAATGAAAAACAACAAAATAGCGGGTGATGACCATATTGTTATTGAAGCCGTTAAACCAGAGGGGCCATTAATAAACAACCTTAATAAATAGTAATAAAGCCTTAGCTCTGCTGTATAACACATGCCTCTTAAAGAAAGTTACACCGTCTCAACGGAAGAAAGCCGTCATAGTAATTATGCACAAAAAGGGGGATATAACGCAACTGAACAACTATAGACCTATTAGCTTGTTATCCCATCTTTATAAGCTGTTTATGAAATTAGTAACGAATAGGTTGACGTCAAAATTAGAAGTCTATCAACCTTGCGAGCAAGCGGGATTTAGAGCTGGATATGGAACAAAAAACCATCTACAAACTATCAAAACGCTTATCGAAATACCCATTAAGTATAATAGACCCCTGATTCTTATCTTTGACGACTTCGAAAAAGCGTTTGCTTCGGTCAACCCAAGAGAAATGCTCCATGCTCTAACTCAATGTAGAATAGACCATCATTATCCTACATTTGCCTCTTTCTTTTCTTTATTACTTTTTCCATGATAAGTCTACCTTCTGTTCCCTCTTCTCACGACATTAAATTCCTATACATTCATTTGCCCAAGTTCCGACCTTTCTTTACATATACCACATATCCAACACATTGTGTCCTCTTTTTTCATCCAGAATCTATTCCCTTGTTCCTCGCTCTCGCGCCTTAACCTTGCAATCATCCTTTTTTCCTCCACTGTAATATTGGCTATCATGTACTCATATATCTCATATTGTACTTGCTGTCTGTGATGCCCATCCATCTTTCTTGCATTTCTATATCATTCATCCACATTTCTACCCCATTCACACTCTGTTCCGCATCCCATATTTTCTCATTCCTCATCAAATACATTTTCGAGCACGCTACGGCTTGTCTAAGGCTCCATGAGGACACAGAGACCGTTCGTATTAAGAGAGGCATTCGGCAAGGAGGTATGCAATAATAAGTTATAAAAAATATATCTCCGAAATTATTTACAACCCTGCTTGAGTACGCATGCAAAACAATCGTTTGGAAGGAGAACAGTATAAATGTAGATGGAAATTTTTTAAATAACCTTAAGTTTGCAGACGACATCGTGCTCATTGGTGACAGTTTCGAACAGGCACATACAATGCTCCATACTGTCACAAGAGGAGTGGGTCTCAAAATAAATTTTGGGAAAACTCAATTTATGAGCAGCCTAGTCCATAGCAAAAATATCTCAATAGACGGAAGAAAAATCGAGCCAGTTAGCTCCTATAAATACCTGGGCCATGAGATTAGAATAGGGAGAGATAACCAACAGACTGAATTAAAAAGAAGAATAAACCTAACTTGGGCTACATTTGGAAAGATGAAGGATACTTTTAGATCAGGTTACCCATGTGCCTGAAGAGGAAAGCATTTAACCATTGCATTCTTCCCGTGTTAACTTATGACGCAGAATCCCTAACACTCACAAGACCAACGGTGACTAAACTGCAAGTTGCTGAAGGGGCGATGGAACGAATAAAGCTAGGGGTTTCCCTACGTGATAGAATACCCAATGCTACTATACGCAGAAAACCAGGAGTAACAGATATTAACGAGAGAGTGACGACATTGAAATGGTAGTGGGCAGGCCATGTAGCAAGGGCAAAGGATGAGCGAAGGACAAAAAGGATTTTAGAATGGAGACCCCGAATACAAGCAAACCGAAACAGAGGACGACCTCCGACGAGATGGACAGATGACATAAAGAAGGTGACTACTAATTGGATCCAGTCGGCGCAAAATCTGATTCTGTGGAAGAGCATGCAAGAGGCCTATGTTCAGCAGTGGACTTTGGAGGATATGATGATGATGTATATAAGTTGGTATTTTGAAATTAAAGATGTTTATTTATAAAACTATATCTATTAATTTAACAACAAAATCGTTAAATTGCATAAGTTTAACGTTTTCTGCATGATGTAAAGCAGGGGTCGGCAACCTGCAGCCCGCGGCCCTTTGCAACTTTTTGCACGTCCCGCCAAAGCACTAATATTTATACTCGTATATGATATAAAAGCACTATTTAAGTTACATTTGAATGTGCATAAAAATTTAGCATAAAAATTTTTATTTTGAAAATGGCCCGCCGTCCGAAAAAGGTTGCCGACCCCTGATGTAAAGGATATAAGTATGAAAAAAAGGATTTATGATTAAAGAACTTAAATCGGAAAGGTTTTCGTATGTCAACTTATATATGATTTAATGTCTGAATGCTTTTAAAGATTTGTATTAATTAATTTTTGAACTTATTGCAAGTAACACTTTTTATTCTTTCTAACATACTTAAACAACAATTTTGAAAGATATATTTATAGATCAGCATATAATTGCAATTTTCAAATGTTTTATAATAAAAAATGCTTATATATTTCGTATTTGCTGTAACCCACTAAAATTATTAAAAAAAAACTATTTATTGAAACGTACGCAAAATAATTTACAAGTACTTTATCTAAATATACGAGGAAGGTTCAAATAAATATAAATATACTACACAACATGGGGAATATTCAAAACGGCGAGTTTTTGCTATATTTTATCAATCGAAGTAAGATTAACATGGATTTAACTAGATATCCTAGTAATAATAATAATAATAATAGGTACATCCTAGTACATCTGGTTGAGTATATCGCATGTTGAACTGCAAGACACCTAGAACGGACTTCCTATTTAAATGCCAAAAATAAAATTTTTACAAAACCTCCAATAATCATAAATATATCTGCAATAATATATTTATATATTTTATATGGTATAAAAATGAGACATTGTATTATTAAAATGTTAACAGTTGTCAGTTACATTAGACTTTGCCAATAGCATTTCTATATATGCAGCAATGATTTAACATATATCTCTAGGCGATATATAAAGTCCGGAAGTTTGCAATGTTTGAATTTGAAACCCGTCTACATGATTAGATCACGTGTCTGATCCATTTAAGTCGTATCCATTTACCTTCGTTTGAAAGCAAACTGTTGACTTTTCTCTATACAATAGCATCAACACTAATCAGAGTTACGCTGCCGTCCGAACTAGGCGTCAATATGAAAGCACGACGAAATGGATTCTGAGGCAATAGAGATGCGAGAGATATAAAATTAATCTTACTATATACGGATTGAATGATCGAAATCGATATGGATTCATTAGAATTTGAGGCTATATGTATGATAAAGAAAATTAAGAAGAAAAATTTATTTTTGTGTGAGATAAAACTAAATCCGATGTAATATATTAATGGTATATTATATAATATTAATGAATTAGTGATAGAAACTCTAAACTGAAACTCTATTAATTGATTCGAAGGTCTAATTACCCGATGTATGTACGGTAAACTTAGTGAATAATTTTTCATTGAGATTATTACATAAAAAAACAAGGAAATTTTGTGTATCCGCCTTGCTGTCCAAAGATCATCGATATTACTTTGAGATCACCACATTTGATTCACTTGTGATCGGCGTACTTAATATTCTGAAGAACAAATTGTACAATGTCATACCATTCTTGTAAGTGTACAGAATGCCATATGGGTATTGACGCATACCTGTTTCCGTTCTGAAGCGGGACAACTTTAAGGCTTCGTTTCAACGAATCGATGAATAGTCTCCAATCAATGCTTTCGTATGGAATGTGAATATCTTAAAGAGTCCACACACGTCATTGCAGAATACTAAGCCTCTTTCATCTGAAAAGTATGGAATAAAATCTTTTTCTCTGTACTTTAACTAGGAAAACGAAACGTTTGTTGCGAGCAAATTCTTATCTTTAAGTAGTAAACCAAGCAATTCTGAAGCCTCTTTGGTCAGATGTAAGTCGCGAATCAATTCTCAGTTTGTGTAAATGGTTGTGGAGCAGAATTGCCAGGTTCGTACTCCACTTCGTTATGTTCGGTTTCTTCACTAGATTCAATTTCTGAACCATCTACTTCAGGTAAATGTTCTGGTTGCATAGGCACTGGCACATCTGGACCATGAGAGACAGGACGTAAAGCCGATGGCAGATTTGGATAGACGATATTCTTTTTATTCTTTACATTGAAACCGTGAACACCGGTTGAACAAAAGTAACAATCATCACTATGATTTTGCCACCAATACCTCACCACAATTGTAACAAAAGGAATCTCCAGACTTTTTACAGTTTCTTTAATCGCGGAGGATACGTACCAACGGTTGCGTCAACATTGACAGCCAGCTGAGATGTGCTGGTTTATGATGCCACCGATTCGGTTCCGTCATAAACTGACAGATGCCAGCATTTCCTATGTATTTAAATCTGTCCGTATGTCTTATATTTGTGATTTTCTTTCGATATATAATACATTCTGACAAATTGCAATTTGCAAACAATTCAGACGTGATTGAAAGAAACTAAGGTCATTTTAGAATTCAGCGCACAGACATACATAGGAATTCATCATCAAAACTTGAAAAACATGATACAACCGATAAAATCCAGGCCTGTGTAATTGAAGAAAGAAACTAATGAATAATTGAATAATTAAATCTAAATGAATAATTGAAGAAAGAAACTAATGAATAATTGTATAATTTAATCTAAATGAATAATTGAAGAAAGAAACTATCTACAGACTTCGAAACCTCCAACAATTTATTTACCTTCATCCTAATTCGATAATTTAGCTTATTCTCAATTTTCGACAGTCGGCTCGTTTTCAAGTTTTAACGATCAAAACTCACGACCGTTCGTTCATGACAAATAAAGTCGTGAAAAAACTGATAAATAAAATGATCGCATATTGGACACTATGCATTTATTAATTGATATTTGATTACATCCGTCAACATTCCGACCCAACTTCGAGGTCATCATCAGAACTAAAAATCAACAAACATTACTACTACTGACCTTAAACCCTAGTTTAGCTATGTTATAAATTAACTAATATAGTGTAAATTAATTAATTTATAACATAGCCCATCTAGGGTGTAAGGTCAGTAATAATAATGTTTGTTAATTTTTAGTCTAGATATTGACCCTTAAGTGAGGCCGAAATGTCGAGAGATTCAATCGAATATCAATGAATAAATACATAGTTGTCCAATATCCGATCATTTTATTTATCAGTAGCTATTACATTGGACGTGAACAAGAATAAGTCGTTGCGATAAAAGGTTACCAAGTTTACGTCAAATAGTATTGATAAATTGTTTGTCAAGTTTTAAGTTGATTGTGAGTTGAGTTGTGGAGATGTGGAGATGTGAGTTGTTATATAAAATTGTAAAAAAAAATCCATAACTTGTAAAAAATGCTTAAGGCGCTTAACAACGCCAGAAACGTGTCTGGACTGATGAACAAATGAATAAATGTACTGTGCACACTGACTATGACCGACTCAGTTACGCTGGTATAGCCACCAGAGCACAGGGGCATTGCAGGCAAAGAGATAGCTGATGCATTACCAAAGAAGGCATCTAGCGCACCATTCATTAGTCCGAAGGCGGCTTTGGGAATTCCAACTAGTTCCATCAGAGAAGTTATAAAAAACTGGACCAATCGAAATCACGGGACTGCTTGGACCAATGGACTGCTTCGCAAAACCAGCAAGAAATCAACACAGTAAGCGCTTTATAGGAAAGCCATGTTCCATCAGAGAAGTTATAAAAAACTGGACCAATCGAAATCACATGGACCGCTTCGCAAAACGAGCAGGAAATCAACACAGTAAGCTCTTTATAGGAAAGCCATGCACTTTGTAGCATGGCTTTAAAATGTAACACATTTATTCAATATTTACTAGGTAGTGCGCTCACACTTCTAGTATACGACTGATTTTTAATGCGGAATATTTCACAAAAATGTTAAATCCGTATAT
>WYDF02084030.1:0-11069 GCA_009867245.2 Adranes taylori | reverse complement strand
TTTGATTGACCATGTTTCAGCCCCGTACAACAGGATAGGCCACACATAGCATTTTATCACTCTTAGTCGGAGGTCCAAGGGCAAGCATTGTTGTAGAAGGACACGCTGAAGTTGTCGATATTTATTCGTCTATTTCTTTTAATTCCGTCTCTTCTATATGTATTTTGATGAATTGAATTTTTATTTTTGTTATTTGATATCATATATTTTGTTTTGTGTTATTTATTATTAAATTATTGCTTTTTGCAGAGTTATTAAATTTATCTAAATTTTGGTCGATTTTATTTGGAAGTGTCTTTAAACAGTTTCCAATGCATACTGTACCGTATCGTCCACATAACTGTAGTAATTATTTTCCATTTTTATGTCTTTTAAGTTCTGTACATATAATAAGTAAAGTATAGGCTCTAATATCCATCCCTGTGGTACTCCTGTTTCCGTTTCTTCCTTTTCTCCCTTTGTAGAATTGATTCTAACTAGTGTGCGATTTGTTAGGTATGTTTCAAATAGTTGGTACGCTTTTCCTCTTATTCCCAACGTCTGTAGTTTTATTAGAAATTTCTTTCGATCCACAGTGTCAAAGGCCTTTGAGAAGTATATAAAAATTGATACACTATATTTTTCATTATCTACTTCTTGTCTTACTTCTTCCGTGTATTCTAATATGGCACATTGAGCTGTTTTCTTGATACCCATACTGGTTTGTGTCAAATCCTATTGTTTTACTGATGAAGTCAATCAGTCTATTTTTAATTACTTTTTCTGTAATTTTTGTAAAAGTTGTTAATGATATTGGCCTATAATTTTTTATTTTCGATCTCTCTAAAGATCGATACAACTTCTGTTTCTTTTAGTTCGTCAGGGAACTCTCCGTTTTCTATTATATTGTTGATTATCTTAATCACTATTGGTGATATTAGTTTCATTATTAATTTCACATCCTTTTTGCCTATGTTGTCTAGTCCTGGCGAGCTTTGATCTTTTAAATTCGATATAATATCTTCCACTTCATTTTTGTTCGTAGTACTTAAAAACATGGTTTTTATGTTTTTTTCTTCTGTAATGTTTTAACGCTGTACAAGTTTAATTTTTAATATGCAGAAAATATAAATTAAATATTTACTTTATTATTAATTCATATATTTTATTTTCAACCTACATTACAACTTATTATGATACTTAATGCAATAAATAATATATTTTGTCTCATATTTTCTTGAACGTCAATCTGAAACATTAATCTTGATTTAAATTGTTGAAAATATTTGATACATTTGTGATGCTTAAAGTATTTTAAAATTCTTTTATTTATTCCGTACGATTTATTCTATTCATACCTCTTTTACTCTCTTTATATTATAATCATTTCTTTAAAATAGCATCTATTTTAGACTACCTGTAAGAGTTTAATTTACAAAGAGGAAAACAATAGGTGTAAGGCGTAAATTATTACACGCAAATAAAAAGTAAGAATATAATATATAAATTATTAACAACAAATATTCCACTATATGGCAACTCGCCGCTCGTTGGACGCATGTTGGACTCGTAGAATGCGACTACACCACCAGACTACGTTTATTTCGACAGATTCGATGAGATTAACTCAACTGAATCTGTTCGAAATATCTGAGGTAACGGTTTCTTTACAACTTTATACTGAATTGAAAACGTTGATTCAATCCTCTCTGAAGTAAGGATTGAATTATGTTGATTAGATCGAAATGACATATTTATTGCAAATTATTTTTATTAATATGAAACAAATATTTGTACTTGGGAAGATACTAAGAGAAAAACACATACTGGGTTTGACACTCGGAAAGCTATAAATTGTGAGGGTTTCAGATATTTTAAAAACATGAATTAGACCGATGAGAGAAACTGGATTTAGCAGAAACGTGGCTCAATTAACCATAAAATATGATTTAAAAGCCGAATATTATGAAATCAAACAAAATAATGCAGTGTGACAATGCATCTGCTAGTTTGGAGTTCTATCAACATAGGGTTATATTGTTCGGCCATCGGAGCCTGCAGGATAGCTAAGGGTTCAAACGAAGACTCAGCACGATCTTCAGAATGTATTTTATTTGAATTTCTTAAAACCTTATTTGAATTACTTTAAGCAATTAGGAACATACAAGAATGGCCAATATGAATACGAACAGCTTTTATTCTCTCGTCTGGTTAGTTTACAAAATATCCACTAAATAACTTTTACCCTCTTTTCCCCTCACAAGATCAACTTTATTGTATATTTTAATGCCAAAATTGATTATTAACAATCTAGATTATTAACACATAATTTTTCGGCATATCTACTATATACAACTTGTACAGGGCGAACCTCAGTGAATATATTAATTTCTAATATTTTTATATTAAGTTATTTTAATTACTATATTAAACAAGTCAATTATTTTACATAAATTATAATTCCGAATTATTAATTCGTCTTAGTACATACGAAAGTTTAAACGTATATACAAGATTTCTAGTAAACATTTATTACTTACAGAAAACAAAAAACGTAAACAAAAAGTAATTAACGTCTTGAACTGCATTTAAACCTATTGATATAACAATGTATTTGAATATTATTTATGTTTGCAATATTTTACATTAAAATATATTGTATTCTTCGTAATATGTTATTATCTTAGATATTTAAGACTGATCGTTATTCTATTTGTGACAATAATGATATTTAAATTGGAGATTATAATATATTTCCGCAGGTTTAAAAAATACATCATATAATACGTATTCTAAAAGTTTGATATATTTTCCTATAATTATTATTAATAAAGTTTGTTAATCTGTTGATTTTCGTTTTATTTTTATCTTTTATACACCCTACACGTATGTAATACATATAGGTTGTAACGTACCCTGCTGGCGTTAACGAAATGACGCAAATCAATATCTTAATAATAGTTACAGAACCGAACGTTCTTCGGAAATAGGTTGCTCGGGCGCCAGGTCAGTTTAATGTCAGTATGTCATTTCGCTCAGATGTGCTTGTCTCTGTTGTTTTTTCGAATAATACATTTGGCGGTTTTAATTCTCTTCCAAAATTAAGAAAAGCGGGTGTGAAACCGGTAGATTCATGCCACGATGAATTAAGAGCGAAAATGAATTCTTTCAGGTGTTCATCCCATTTGTGTTGATCCTCTTCGCAGAATTGCGCGATCTTCGTTTTGATTGTCTTATTAGCGAGAGTTGCCTGCGGAGAATACGTTGAGGTAAACTTATGCTGAATTTTAAATTCCTTTATTAAATCCTACTGTCGACCTGAACACCATTATCAAGTATTACAGTATTCGGGCATCCAAATTTCAATATCAGTTCTTCGTATAATGCTAGAGTTACAGTCTTCGCAGTTGCATTCCGGACAGGTTTAGCTTTTATCCACTTTGTAAAACGATCTTTAAATACCAGCAAGTAATTATTTCTTTTCGCTGATCTCGGTAGCAGCCCTACTACGTGCGCACTTATAGTTTCCCACTGAGCATAATTTTTCGAATGTCACATCTTCCCAGGTTTCTGCTGCAGTGACGTTTTATAACGCTGACATCGCAAATATTTTCGTACATATTGTACAATTTCACGGAACTTTCCAGGCCAATAGTAAAGACAAGCAATCTTCGCGATAGTCTTCGCTATTCCTAAATGACCTGCAGTCGGAAGATCATGATTATCTACCAATAATTGGTGTCGGTACGGCGTCGGTACACATATCTCCCACGGATTCGACATTTCTGGTTCTGATAGATTATTTAGTTCCCAAGTGTCGATACAATTTTCCTTCCTTAATGCAATAATTGCGGTAATTTTCAGGACATCGTTCGACTTCATTCTTCTTCCGGTTGTACCAGTTACAGTTAGGTACTTCTTCTTCAATACATATCAATACACGGTGTGTCTTCTTTATTGATAGGATGACATGACAGAGTATGGGCTACTCTGTTGTTTGTTCCTTTGCGGTATTTTATTTCCAAATCAAATTGTTGCAGAAAAACGCTTCATGTTGCTACTCTTCCAATCTGAGTGAGTAGCTTTGAGATCACCGATCTCAAAGATCGGTGATCTGTCAACACGGTGAATTTATATCCTTCCAGGTAACGTCTCATCTTCTCAATTCCCCATACAATAGCGTGACATTCTTTTTCAGTAACGGAATAATTCTTCTCTGCTTTTGATATACTACGGCTCGCGTACGCAATTACATGTTCTTGTCTCTCGATGTACCATGATGCCATTCCTCAGAAAGTTCTTAAGATCTTCAGTTCCATGATGCCATTCCTTCCACTTTTTGAGGGTCGGTTCTTATGCCTTCCTCATCAACAATATGTCCTAGATAACATAGTGACCTTTTTCCAAATTGACATTTTTCTGGGTTTATCTTCAATTTTGCATGTTTTTAATCTTCTTAGCATGGTACGTGGGTTATTTAAATGTTCCTCAAACGTTTATCCTAATACGATGATGTTGTCTAGGTACGCGAAAGCAATTGGTTGTAAATCTGGTGTTATTATCCTATCACATAGCCTTTGAAACGTTGCCGGTGCTGAATGTAGACCAAACGGCATTACTTTGAATTGAAATAATCCTTCGGTACTGTAAATGCTGTAACTTCTTTACTATTCCTGTGTAGCGGAATTTGCCAATATCCTTGCTTCAAATCAATAGTTGACATATAGTTAGCTTCTCGTAGCATCTCCAATATAGAATTGATATAAGGCAGCAGATTGCATCAATTATGCTTACGTCATTCACTCTACACAAAAACGATATTCTCCATTCTTTTTCCTGACCATTACTATCGGCGCCCATAACTCCATGGACTCGTGGATCGCTGAATGATGCCATTCCTTAGCATCTCATCCTCTTGATTTAATATCTTCTGTATCTTCGGATTTTGAGGTCAGTATCGTTGCGTACTTGGTTCCGTATCCTTGAAAGTAATCTTATGCTCAACTAAATCGGTTAAACCAGTCCCATGGTCTTCACATAGTTCTTGAATTAAAACTGGTTCTGGTGAGATATTTATGGTCGGCTTTTTTTGTACACATGTTTCTCAGCAGGTAGCGTCGCGGTGTTAACTTCTCTCGTACCTAATTTAGTTCTCTTAAATTTTCTACTAGTAGTTTCTTGTTTCCTCTATCTATGTTAATTCCAATGAGTATTTTGTTTCCTAAAAAGAAATCCATTCAGCTTGTAGCTTCTTGTGCAATCTATATAACCATCCTACACGATCAATAGGTTCGACTGCCGCTCTTGCTTCATCTCCTTCCCCTATTATTTTTCTTTCTTGCATTATTTTCCTCTTCTTATAAATAATTGTCTTTGGAAGTTTTTTTCTAAAATAGTTTGCTCGTGCGCCAGGTCAGTTTAAAGTGGGACCGCACTTTTGAACTGATGGTGATGTTCCTTCGGTCCTCAGTCGCTTACTGAGGGCTCAAGTAAACACAGTTGGTTAGTAAACCAGGTGTTCTCGTTCTTGTGGGGAAGTTGTAATAAACTTATACACTAATAAGTGAAACAGCATTAAGGGTTTAACAAAACCGTGTATTATTCTCCTAAATATAAACAAAGAAAAAGGAAATATTAGTCTGCAAATAAAAATATCATTAATCAAAACATAAGCTTTAAGTCATAATTTACTGTTAATAAAACACTCAAGCCAAATGGTTTTAATACGGTGGTGCAAACGCACTAATAATAATCGAAAAGCGGTGCAAATGAATTTAGCGGTGTTCGTATATTACTATTTAATATGCGGTGATAAAATAGCGAAACGGCGAAAATGTCAGAATCATGTAACTACGGGAAGCATATACAAGCAATCAATCATTCTCAAGCAAACGGTAGGGGCAAGTCTATATATAAACTATCCCGGAATGACGGATATCTCTCAATACACGTTATGGGTCACGGGTAGTAGCAAAAACACTCTGAATTTGCTACTAACGGCGGATCATACATCATACACAAATACGGCGGAGGTGGGGATAAATCTTAATGCTTGATACGGGTAACTGACCGGGCATGTATGCTTGGAGATCGCTACTAGTTACCATAACACTGTCGTGAACGTAAGCGTTAATTTCACCTGAGACACAAAAACCAACTCTTGTGAACATAAGTTAGCGTTGAGTGTACTCTAGGAATCCCTACCGGTTACAGAAACACCCTTGCAGGTGCTAATGTCACCTAGTTATTAAGACTAACCCTCGTGAGCGTAGGTTAGCGCAATAAGCCTTTAGTGTATGGAGCAATAAGGAGTCACTATCTGTTACAGTAATACGCTTTTGAAAATAGGTACCACTGTCGCCGAAGTATCAATAACTAACCGCTGTGAACATAGGTTAGCGTTTGACACATGTTAGTGTAGGTAACGGAAAAGGAAATCACTATAGGTTACAATAGCACCCTGTGAACATAGGTACTATTGTCACTCAAGGCCACTAAATCCAACCCTTGTGAACATTGGTTACCGTTATAGACATTATAGTGTACGGAATAATAAAGAATCACTATCAGTTACAGCAACAACATTGTGTACATAGGTGCCACTTTACCGAAGTATCAACAACTACCGCTGTGAACATAGGTTTGCGTTTGACACACGTTAGTGCATTATACGGTATAGGAAATGCTAATAGCTACTTTAACATCCCTGTGAACATAGGTATCACCGTAACTTAAACGACTTAAAACCAACCCTTGTGAACATAGGTCAGCGCTAGTCGCGCCTCAGCGGATTTATACGCTGCGATGGAAACACTGTTAGTTACAATAGCGTCCTTGTGTACATAGACGCTATCGTCACCTAGCACTCAATACCAACTCTTGTAAACATAAGTCGGTAATGTGTGCATTAAGTGAAAAGGAAATAGGTTAACGGAATATTAAAAGGAAATACAAATCATTCAAAATACTTGCAATCAATAGCAATGAACGCTATATCTAATTACACAGCAATAAACGATATAAGAATGACTTACCAAATGTATAGACCGGTGTCTGCTGGCTCGGCTGCTGGGTGTTGATTTCTTGCTCGGGAAGGCAGGAGACTTATATTAAAAGCTTAGAAATTCGCTCTTTTTTGAAGATTAAGCTGACACAACACTAAATTTGTGTTGAACAGTGGACCCTACCACACCGCATGTACTAGCGTCTCCTACGTCAATACAATATTAAACATTCATATTACATATGGTCATACGGGGAATACATTCTATCTCCTTCATATTCATGCGGTCATCTATATTACTATCGTGCTCGCACATACACACGGAAACTACGCTATATATCATTATAAACTAAATACGTTCTTCCAGCGACGTAAATAAGCGTATGCTCTCTCTTTCTTATTCAAACGATCACATATTCCTTTCTTTTATACACGCGACGTATTTATGTAGCAGACAATATTTTGTAATATTTTCGTTCTTAATTCGGAAGGAATAATTATTTAATTACTATAAATACATCTAAATTACACTGGTTAGTTATATTAGAACGCATCTTCAGTATAATATTGTTATTATTTATTTATAAATGCGTTATGAATAATATAATATTTTATTTCAAATATGGTACGGCAAAAGATTGAAACAATGTTCACTTTTTTATCTATGCAAGATGATACGTTTTAAGTTTTACGTATAGACAGACAGACAGACAGAAACATATTGTTTTATGTAGTGTTTTTGTTATAAGATTCCCAACTCAAGATAAGTAGATCTATTTATTTTATTTAGTCACGGAATCTAAGAAATATATTTATAGTAACAGCACTGTTACAAGGTATATGAAATATATAGGATTCATGTTTTGAACACTTTTAACACTTTTTCTATTTGATCAGTGCAGGATTTACGTATAAGCTACTAGGGCCCCCCAAAAAAATTTACCTTCTGAGCAATTCTCATATATACTTAAATATACTGCAGCATTATTTGTTCCAATGCCGCACGTCCGGAACGTCTCATAGTCTTTTCGAAGAATGAAGCGCTGTTGTGCCTATGGTTTGCATTACCAATAATCGGTTAACCGGTATTACAGGTAATTATGACAACCGAAATTACTGATAAATTTCGACAGCAAGTGCCGGTAATTTCGGTAATTTTTAAAATGATTTCATTAGTTTATAATAGAAATGGAACGTGTAAAATATATAATTTCTTTTACTATAAAAACGGGGATTCCCCTGTTGCTCCGCATGCGCTGACATTTTGTAGTTCGAGTGAGCCGGCAGACGATACAATATTTCTGATCTTTTATTTAGTATTTACAGTGTGTTTCTTTGATAATTTGATTGTTGACATTATTTTGAAAAGTGTTTTTTTGTGTCCTTACTGAAGTTACATTTCAGGTAAGTACATTTTATACAAGTACGCACATAACCCTCACTAACGTAAGAATATTTTCTACCGCATTTAATATTTATTTACAATATTTTATCGTTATATTAAATATTCTGCCCACAGTTTGCAAGATGTCAACCAGAAGTTATAAAAGTGGAGCTCGAAAGAGGAAAAAAAAGCAGAGAGCTGAAGAAGAGCTTAGCAAGTTAACAACATTAGAAAATTTCTTAACAAAGATAGATAAGGGACCTGATGAACCAAAAGCCTCTACCAAGTGAGTCAGTCACGGGATATTCATCATATTATTAATACAGAACCTGGTACTCGTACATCTAGTTGTATAGAATCTACATCAACGAATGAAGCAACAAATATTAAGATTAATAAACCAGAGAGTAGTATACGCAAAGAAGATTCAGCATCAAATAGCTCATTTGAAAAATCAAAGAAGCTAAAGAAGTTAAAGATTTATTATTTCACTATCTATATACTTCTTAATTGTATTTCAGTTTAACCCTCTAGGTATCCGAAAGTCATATTTGGCACTGACATATAATATCTGGTCTTATAAAGGGCCCCATATCTCAAATAGCTTAGCGCCTTATCAAGTCTAAATCCGCCCCTGTATTTGATCTTTGAATGTCTCTTGTATTCAAATCACTGCTATATTATATCAAAGCGGAGTCATACGAAACAATTTATCCAAAAAAAATGTTGAAAAACTTTTTTCTCGGTAAAAAAAATTAAAAAGGTGCATTTGTCAATGGCTGTACTTTCAGATGTGCGTTTGTTCCACGATTTCTCCTAACATATTGGACCAATTTCGATTAAATTTTGTAGACAGGTGCACACGATAATCCCGCAAAAGTTGTTATTTTGAGTAATTTGAACTTATGTACTATGAGACTTTGATTAGGCCGATGAGAGGAACTGGATTTAGCAGAAACGTGGCTCAATTAACCATAAAATATGAAAATTTAAAAATTGAGTAATATGAAATCAAACAAAATAATGAAATAAGTGAACCTGCTGGTTTGGAGTACTACAAAGATAGGGATGTATTGTTAGATCATCGGAGCCTGCAGGACCGCTAAGGGTTCAACCCAGCCTGCATACGATGGACTTAGCACGATGTTTAGAATGTATTTTATTTGAATTCCTTAAAACCTTATTTAAATAATTAGAAATATACAACAATGGCCAATATGACGATTTGTTGGTGTATTGCTTTGTCGATTTATCATGGGTCAAATTATGCTATCAAATTATGATGGTCAAATTATGCCTGTCGCTTTGTCTGATGTCAAACAGTCATATGTCTATTAGTGATGTGAGCAGCTCTTATACTCTCGTCTGGTTAGTTTAAAAAATATGCACTAAATGACTTTTTTCCCCTCACGAGATCAATTTTATTGTATATTTTAATGTCAAAATTGATTATTAACAACGTAGCATATCTACTACATACAACTTGTACAGGGCAAATCTTAGTGAATATATTAAATATATTAATAATTAGATGAGTTAGTCTGTTTCCAAAGTACCTATTGGTGGCATGAGCCACCAATTACCTTCAAAAGCGGAAAAGGCCGGATACGTATGTCCAGTATTAGGGGAAGCTTTAATCAGTACCCTCTTTTAGCAGTGCATTATGGATGCACTGCTAAAAGAGGGTGCTGATCCATAAAAGAGGATACTGATCCACTGCTAAAAAAGGGTACTGAGAGTGCATCCATAATGCACTGCTAAAAGAGTCTGCGACCTAGTTGACTACACAACATCCGGCTGTTTAAGTCAATTTCAACCTTAAACGTTGCATTTGGATTAATTACAGAGTTCTTCTAACAGGTAGGTGAAATAAACAAACCCAATTGAGACGAATCAGTGGTGTTATATTTCCTTCAACAATCGGAATTATATATACACGGAATTATATCAGATCTTAATATATCAATCCCCAGTTAATTCATCGTTTATAATTAGCTTATACCCGCTAAAGGTTATTTATTATATATTGAGAATGAGTAATAGTATTGCTTTAAGACGTAAATAACTTGTTTGTTAATAATTATATGAGTTAATTTATTTCCATCGCAACATGGTGACATGAGCACCCAATTAGCTTAAATAGTGGACAAGGGCAGATACGTATTTCCAGCATTAGGAGAAGCTTTCATCAGTACCCCCTTTTAGTAGTGCATCTGTAGTCTACGACCTAGATGACTACACCACGTCGGGCTGTTTAAGCCAATTTCAAATTTTCCTTAAACGTTGCATTTGGATTAATTACAGCGTTCTTCTAACAGGTAGGCGAAATAGCGAAACCTAATTTAAACGAATCAGTGGAGTTATATTCTCTTCAACAATCGGAATTGTATATCCCTTTTAACGATACGATGGTTTATGAATGCAGCATCTGATCAATTATTTTATACACAAAAATGTCTATTTCAAATGTAATTAAAGATGTTTGTCATTTTTGTAAAATTACAATAAGTTTTTTGTAGATTAATATAATTCAGATAATTGAATATTTAAATTTGCATTCAATTTGAAATATTTTTGAATATTTCAAGTTTTATAATTTGGTACATAAAAACACTGCCGAAATATATTCTTCTTCTTCTTATAGCACTACAGCCCAAATCGGGCCCTGGCTTCCTTTAACTTCTGCCTCCATGCCTGTCTGTC
>WYDF02084019.1:0-11069 GCA_009867245.2 Adranes taylori | reverse complement strand
TTATTTTTAACTTGTATATATTTGACATATCGATTTACCTTGTAATTTCGATGAATATACTATCTATCTATCTATCTGTCTATTAACTGTGGAAATATTCGCTAGGCCGTTTCTGCGTATACAGAAAATGTAAGGTTCTTTTCCACAGTTACGGCGTGTGACAAATTCTATTGGCTGAATTAACATAGAATCGAAATGTGTGTATAATATCGAAACAACATAAAAGCAAACTCCATGCCGGGCCCAGACAAAGTGCAGCTGTTTTTCTCAAAAAATATGCATTTGCAATTTACGGACTCTAACCTAAACTTATGATTGATTTATTGTCCAGAGGCGAAGCACCTAATAATGGCAAAAACAACAAAAATGTAAAGCAGAAGCGGAGAACTACATGTTAATAGTTCAACATTAATAATTTGCAAATGCATGGAGAAAATAGTAGCAGAAAATGTCATTAATTATTTATTTGAGAACGAAGTTTGGGAATCATAACATGGATTTTTATGAAGAGCGATCTATCCCATTAAATCTGGTTTTAGCACTAGATCAATATATTACTAGTCAACCAATGGGAGCTTCAAATAGAAAGCTTCATGGGACCAAAACCGATCGAACATTTGATCATCTGACTTTCAAAATATATATGATTCCAGATCAAACTTCCATTAGATAATATATTAGGGCCGAAAATGTCGTTTGAATTACGTTTGTGAGTGGCAAAGGCATTTACAAAAATAAAGTAATACATATGTGTCCCCTAGTGTAACACTACAAAAATGATCAATATGTAATTACACTGTGCATTATTTTGAAATAATCAGTTCTAAAACTTCATTAAGGCATTTTGGTGCGCCCCATTTGAGGTAACTTGTATAAATAATACACGCGCATTGAATTTGTAAACAACCGTCCACACGTTTTCGTATTTCGTTGACCCTAATCGCATATTGTCATCAGTGACAGAATCTTTGTAGGCGCCGCGTTTTGAGGTTATTTGTTTATTTGAATACATAGAAATATTAATTTTGAGGCTACGACAATTGCGTTTAGTAAATTTTTAAACATCGACCACGTGCATCAATCATTTATCACCGATCAAGTGTTATAATTTAAAGTTAAAGTTAATGGATATAAGATGTTATATTATATTACAAAACATTTCAATAGAATTTTATTATTCATTATGATACATTTTACGTTATATATTATATAGTTAAAAATAGCATTAACAAAATAATAAACAGTGAGCAGTCATAATTATGAAAACACACACTATCAACTCTGTCAAGTCAAATGTCATTTATATTTTCAATCGTTCATATCCGAACTATACTTCTATGTTTCGTTTGTGTAAGAAAATCTATTTCACAACGAAAAACCAAATAGTGCACCACTGAATAGGTATATGCTGTTAACGTAACAACTTTCTGACTAGACAAACACAGGCCACCCAAAATGATAAAAGTGGTGCTCGAATCTGTTTCAGATAAAAATTTGGTACAATACTGACATTCCATCTTCTTTATTACAGTATATGAAGCGTACCCTAAGACATATACTAAGATCGACTACATTGAATCATCAATGTTATCAATATCATCTTCATTAATAGTACAGCATTTTCTGAAGTCATCGGGAATAATTATTGGATTATCATATACTTTTTCATTTTCTTGTTCAGCAATTGCTTAATAACCCATTCATGGTCACATTTTTATTCTCTGAATAAAGTTAGTTTTCTGAAGGGTATAACTGCTGAAAGTCAAGGAAAAATTATAAAAGAAATTCTCAGCAATAAATTTACCTTAGCAATAAATTTTTATACAGGGCTGAGAAAAAAAGTTCCATTATTGGAACATGTCCACTTGAAAGTTTAGTAACTTTGAAAAACAATATCGAACAAAGTCATTTATTCATTTTTAAATATATAATTGTTTCTGTTGGTCATAAAGCGTTTTAAAACAGGCCAAAGGATGTATATTGACACGACACACAACACAACCATGATTGTTTTTACAAATATTACAGCGGTTTTGTTTGATTTTCTGCATAATGCAACACATTTAAATTGTTACCTACAGGTGTAGGGACATTTCTAATCAATACATCTCTGGACTCCGGTCGACCAACGGAATCATGATTTGGAAATATATGTAAATAAGTAGACACAATATCTCTTACAAAACGTAAAAAGGCTAAGGCGGGATTGACTTTATCAAACTTATCATCTGTAGTCGACAAATACTTTACTGTTTAACTTCAATCTCTATTCTGTGTAAATTCCAAGCATCTGAGAGCGTTGCTGAAAGCAGGTCAGGACATACAGATGAGTATCACTTATGGTTTCGGATTTTTATTCTGTAGTTAGATATATTCCTATCCATTAAATCTGTGCCTCCCATGTGGATATCGTAAAAATTTATCGCATTTGGCAATTGCATTGTAATATATTTCTTTTCAGCCGCGGAATATCTTTTAGCAGACTTTGTTGGTAACACACCATAAGCATTCGATGTGCAATCTGAACTATAGACCTGAACTATCCATTGCATCACTATTATGCTTTTATCCGTGTTTACATAGGAGCTAGTAAAATCATTTTTATCTATTTTTGTTTACTTTTTGGTGAGAGGACAATTTTCAGTTCGATTCTGAAGAATTGTACGCTTGCAGCCATACCCAAGTTCAGTCATTTTTCTAAGAAGCGGCAGACCAGTAAAAAAGTTATCAGCAAAAAATTGTAATGACGAAGTGCGAAGAAATTACCTGAAATGGAAATGAGTCTATTTTATGAAAAGGAATTATGAATTATGGTTACAATTAGAAGAAAGCTCCGAAGCCCCCCGCTCCGCAGACAAACACGGGGACCGGGGTAGGCAACTATCGGTCAGCGAAGCAAATATGGTATCGGCAAATACTATATTTCGTATCGTAGGCAAATATGGTATCAGGAGATTTCATGGGGACGTAATTCATATTAGGTTAATATGAAGTTAGGTTTATCTGAACAATCGGACAGCGGAGCGAAGCTGTCCCTCAGTGTAGGCAAACACGGGGACCAAGGGATTCATGTGGAGGCGAATTCATTGCTCTAGAATTCATCGGTATACTAGGCTTGGTTTGGTACTATATCCAGATATCATAAGGATGGCAAAAAAACTTTTATATCATTTACAGATACGTAAAACGTACTATTTGTATTATTTGCTTTAGCATGTTTTGTTGACTGATCTCGGATATACTCAAAAATGTAGCTATCCCAAAAACTTTCAAATAGGTCGTCAGGATTACTCAGATTTATGTCTTCTGTTGGTGTTGAAGTAACATTAGACATTGCAGGGCTTGTAAGATCACCGTTATTCCATTTTTGTATTGTTATCTTCTTGCTTTTTCCTTGACTATTTTTTTCAACTTCGCTTTCACTACAATCGATTTCTATGCATTGCACTTTTCTTTTCTTTAGTCTGTTTCTATTTCCGCTTGGAGTGGCCTGTCAATTTTTTTTCTTGTCCAACTTTTGGCTATTATTAGATTCCGCTTTTTGAGAGAACCCCATTTTCTGACTTGTGTCATACACGATTGCCATGCATTCATTAAGGTGCCTCAGCTGGAGCACAGAGCATTTTGACGAAAACTTATTTGCAAAGTCAACCGCATCTTCGTTACAGGATACATCGGAGTCATATTTGGAGTGATCTGCGTGGGGTGTGATATAAATGTCGGCTGCATCAAAGTTTTCTTCATTAATTTTGTCCAATTAACGGTTAAGACTATAAGACACCTTTCGCTTTTTGTTCCCATGGAAGGTTTGTGTATCCATTTTACCTATAAACAAAAATTCCAAATTACTACACTTAAAACTCCAAGTTCCAAAATCGGAACATACCTCAGAACGGAGGTTCATATACATCGAAAACTAAACCGAACTTTCTAAAATAACTGAACCTCTCTAGAGATCACAATTGCATGTTAACAACATAAAAGAAATACTAATGTACAAAATTAATAAACGCAATAACGTAGTGTTTATAACAAACAACAATTACCTTGCCTGTTTGTGTAGGGCCACTATTAATCCGGTGAAAAAAAACATTCAGAACGCAGATAACAATGTAGATGCATCAACTAAACAGCTGGAAAATATTAAGGGATAGTTCAAACATACTTGAAGCGCTACCTCTTAACCAGGGCATAAATTAGATATTTTTCAATTTTCGGGACATGGCTATGAATGGGTTAAAGAAACTTTTATGTCTCCATGTGCTTGAGACTTCAATATTAATGACACAATACTTTGCATACGAAGCTTAGATTCAGATTTATAAATCTGACGAATAATATGATACTGAGCTCCTGCTTGCTAACGATATTTTCCAAAACGCTCTTCTAAAGCTGTCTGTCTGAATTGTTCCACTTAAAACATTTAATCCTTTATCATTTAGACAATACTCAGTATATTTAATTAACGCATCTGTCGTATTAGTCAAGGCAAGGTGTGTTCTAAGCATTAATTTGTTGAAGCACTCAGACCTCTTCCAAGTGTTATCCCAATTCATTTTTTTTAGTATGATGAGAATCTTCGTTACGGGCTCTTGAAAAGGATTTCGTAAACGCTATCTTTTTGAAAGGCTTTTTACGTTGACGACATCCTACCAATTACAAATCATCTCTATATATATTGCAGTATTTTCAAAATGATCAAAATGGTAACCGTAACAAACTCACGTAGTGCGTTTACTAAACTGCCATTACTGCAAACACCTGCAATGCTAATTTTACATTTTGTCTCTGAAGATAATGTGGGTAGAGGGATTTTAAAGTTAGAGTGTATCTATATTTTAATAAATTATTTTTCTCCTGGAAATGCATAAATTTCAAAGCACTAAACGATGCAAGTTTCGTTACTGAAAGTTCTTTAAAATCTGGATATGTCATAATCTGCCCGGACTTAGTTAATCCAGTTATTACTAATATTTTTAATATTATGCACCGTATCAGATGTCAACAATTCTAATAATAAATCTATGATATCCTTTTCTGAATCATTTCTAAACATCTTACTTACTGGATTAGTAATGGTTCGTAATTCACGTACAGTACTTAGTGTTACTGGCAACTGTAATTTTCCATGCAATAGTGATTGCATCTTCTTATTTCCTACGAACACATTTAATTCTTAATTGTGTCTAACAGAAATAACACATTTCATATTCGGCAATTCGCTTTCCTCCATATATGCCCCAAATAAACACCCAAGTATTTGTTACAAAATAACTACAACTTATAAATATCTAAGAAATCACCGATACCACTAATTTTACTTTTCAAATTCTGTTCTTCAAAACTTTTTCATCTAAAGCTTGTTACAATATTTCATTTCCATGTGGAATCATTTGCTCTTCTGGACACTCCCTCTGTTCCTTGTGTGACTTTGAAAAATATGATGGACATCCGGGGACGAAAATTGGTATAGCATCAGCAAAAATTAATATTTATATATTTAAAATCATTAAAATTAACTCACTAAATTTTTATTTTATATAATAATGTATAAATCTTTCTGGAGAGAAAAACTACTTTCAGTTTACCTCTTTTCAATCTTGGGGTAACCAGAGGAGCAACAATCGTTCTTCCAAATTTTTCATCAAATACCTCCACTTGCCTCTCAATGTCGTTTAATCGAAAATGCAACTCACATACTTACGATAATCAAAAAGGTTTTAGAACTGACTATTATTACATAGCACCTACTAGGTGTAGGGCGTGTGGAAATAATATAACTAGATATGACGATTTTGTGAAGTGTTTTAAAAAATGTGCAGCTAGTTTTTATATTGCGTGTGCAGCAAATATGTCGCTAGAAACATTAGATACAATAAAACAAAACGGTAATTATTATTACGTTTTTTTTGTTTTAAGTAGGAAGTGGGGAAACCTTGAGAAGAGTGTGGGATTTTTACCCAATAAAATTCCACTTCCTGTTGAGATTGTATATTGTTGGGAGATTGGAGAGTTTGTTTGAAGGAGGCTGTAGCATTTATCATACTCTTCAGCCTGGAACTGGTAATTAATGAAATGCTTTTAGAATTTTGGTCAGCTGATAGCTTGCAGATAAGATGTACGCTATAGCATTCGCTTTACAGCCAAGGGAACCTGCAATACCTTGGGCATAGCATGGTCAACTGATGAGGATGTTTGTTTAGTTTAATGGGATGATGGTAATTATAAAATGTGGAGCTGTAATGAGTGTGACACCCTAGACATAACCACTATTCAGCAAGTTAATAATCAAAATCAAAGTTCACCTGTAATCAGTGCTACACAAGATGAAGATTTTATACACGCAGTGAGAACGGAAGGTAAGGAAATAACGAATTTGGAGTTGTTTACGACGAAGCTGTTAGGTCGTAAACAACTCCACGAAAATATTAGGTATTACCTGAACTAACGGCACTAAAAATATAAGTCATGGCTTTGCGACATGAAAACAAAAGTTTAAAAAAGCAGGTGGAATCACTAAAGCCTACAGTAAGTACATTATCGAGTACTTGTGCTAACACAATTAATATTACACAATTAGAATCAAAGTAGGATTATTGTTATAAAAACAAAACATAAAATAGAAACAATCCAAATATACAAAGAATTTGGAAGAATACTTATAACAAGGCTAATATTGTAAATTCTTTCACTAATCCAGATAACAATGAAACAAACCAGATGGTTCTACGTAGCAACAATAGCGCTAATAAAAATAACAATTCCATAGAGTCAACACATATTATGCAAATCGAGTATGCCACAAAAACGAAACAAAAACAAATCAAAATACAGATATGACCGTTGCAATTAATTTAAGAAATACAACTGTTAATTCAACAACAAAAAGTTCAATAGATCATATAAATATTAGGAATACGCTTGAGAAAAATATTGAAGGTCAAGACGAACTTAATAACGAATGGAACATTGTACACAATTAAAGAGAAACGACGCTTACGGGAATATTAGCTGTTGGTAACTAAAGCAATACTCAAAGGGCACATCTTAATAAACTCAGTGTTGTTGAGAAAAAAACTTGGCTTTTTATGGCAAACTTCGCTAACAACGTAAGACATGATGATATAATTGCTTGTCTAAATGAAAAAGAAGAAAACACTTCCTACACGTGTGAAAAACTTAATCTAAAGAGCAATGAGAGAGGACAAACCTTTTAAAATTGGAAAAACAAAAAGATTGGAATCAGTATTTAAATCTGGTAGTTTCTGGCCAGCTGGGATCTGGGTTAATACATTTTGCTTTCCAAAAAGTAGGAATAATATTAACCTGAATTGAAATTTTCAGACACTGAACAATCCATCCTCTGTAATGTAGGCATAGATCAACAATTAAGCTCACAATTTAATATAGCTTTCGTAAATGTACAATGTGTGTGTAATAAAATAAATCAAATTGAAACTTTTATTCGGAGAGAGAATATACAAATTCTATGCATTGGAGAAACATGGTCCAAAATGAATGAAATAAAATAAATTTCAATCAATAACTTTGAACTGCAAACATATTTTGTAGGAAAAATATTAAACGGGGTGTTGCTATTTTTGTTAATAAAAACCAAAATTTTACATCCTTATCAATATATCAATAATCAATTGAACGTAGGTTTGAAAAAGGTGGCATTACTACAAGACTTGGTAGCCAGAAATGCAATATTTTATGTACGTATAGATCACCAACAGGAGATTTTAATGTATTTAATGAGTGACTAGTGCGTGTACTGTGAAAACTTGTGGTCACCAGACTAGTCTGTAGTGTTGTGTGGAGGCTCAATGTGGATTCTTGGTAGGACAGTACAAGGAACGCTGCTCTATGCGATGTTTTTAATGCATTCCAACTAGATGTACTGAATACTGATGTTACAAGCCTCTATAAAAATTCTAATGAAGTGACACAATCTACAATTGATTATCTAAGTACAAATATAGGTAAGACAAAACTCGAGTGTAAATTGGTAGATGCCTTAATAGCTGATCACTTGAGTAATCTTCTTGGAGTAAAAATAATTGAGTTTGAACCAGTAGCAAAGCCTGTAAACAAAATAGTATTTGTAGTCATATAACATTGCTAATTTAAATTAGTTAGCTTTCATATAAATATTTCCGAGATATATAGAGCATTTTGAAAATTTTTTGGAAATTATGAGCATTACTCTTTACAGTTTTTATCCATTTATAAATATAAAAGACAGTAATAATAATAACAAAGACTGGATAATACAAGAAATTATAGACAGCAGTAAAAAATTAAAGGATCTTTTATGGTTAAGTCATCAAATAAATGATCCTACATTAATAGCTGAATAAAACGGAAAAAAAAAGAACATAACTTACTTATTTCTGACAAAAAAAGAAAGTATCACTAATAAAATAAATAATGCAAAAAACGCCGCAATAAAAACCTGGTCTTTTATTAACGAAACCTTAAACAAAGAGAAGGAGAAAAGCAAAATTGTTTTTAATTAAAAATTGATGAAAATGAGATATCGGATAATACATAGGTAGCAAATATATTTGCTAAATATTTTGCAAATATATTTGCGCATGAAAATCTAAGAGATCACTTTGGTTCAGATCGGCCAAAGGAATGCCCAACTTCAAAGACATCAATACCTAATTCGTTTGGTTTAGCGTCCATCTCAGAAGATGATATACTGAACGATGTGCGACAAATTAAAAACACAATTTCGTCTGGTGTAGATGAGTATACGATAAAAAATAATTCATCATCTGGTATACTTATATAATATTTGTATCGAAAATTCAACGTTTCCGTCATTTTTAAAAATTGCGAAAAGAACACCGGTACCACAAAAAGGTGATAAACAAAATATATCAAATTTCAGACCAATTTCAGTCCTGTCCATTTTTAATAAGATTTTAGAAAAGATTATTGGTGATAAATTTAAAAATGTTCTTGCAAAATACAACATACTATCTGAGCAACTATTCGACTAAATAGATTAGTGGAAACGGCAGTCCGTTGTTTTTATGCCTAAAAGAAAAATATTTGTAAAATTGGTAATCAATTATCTGAGACACAGAATATTCACTTTGGCGTTCCACAGGGTTTAGTGTTAGGGCCACTGCTATTACTGCTCTTCATTAATCATATGCCAGACGCTTTACTAGGTGGAAATCTAATAATATTTGCTGATGATTTGTCTATTGTGTTGTCCGATGCAAACACTGAGAAGTTGCAAACGAAAGCAATATGTACATTCTGTCAATTAAAACACTGGTGTGCACAAAATAATTTAATACTGAATGATTAAAAAACCATTTGCATGAATTTCTATGAAAGAAAGCAATTGCCAAACAATTATACATTAAAAACTGGTCATGTTACATATAGCATATCGTAAGAATGTACATTTCTAGGTATGCAACTCGACGCTTCTGTGGTACAATCATATCGAATTTGTTGTATCTAAGTCATCTAGTGCGTACTTTGCTTCATTACAAATGAAATACCTGTTACACAGGAGTGCACTGCTGAATATACATTACGCTCTCGTACACTCCCATATATCTTTACACATTTTGATATGGGGAAGAGCTAGTAATATTCAAAGGATATTTGTTCTGCAAAAACGATGTATTTGAGTAACTCTCGACATACCTTTTTTGACAAAATTCAAGACTACGTTTAAGAAAGAAAAAGTACTAACTAGAGCCTCTATTTACATATACAAAACAGTGTGTTTTGTCAAGCAAAATCTACATTTGTACTCAACTCTGGTTAGCACCCATGATTATAATACTCGGCATTGGGCAATGTTGACGGGTGCCAAACATTCTAGTGCACAATACGAAAAATCTTTACGTATACTCGTTATTAATTGTTTAATAAACTCACAAAAAAATAAATAATATAAACCATTACAATAAATTCAAATCAGAGCTGAAAGGGTTTCTTGTTAATGAAGCATATTACACGGTGCAAGAATTTTTTACAGTTAAGAATGATTAAAATAACTAAAGAACATCACTATAAAACTAGATATGACACAATTTGTTTGCATATCTAGTTTTTCATATCTACTGTTAGTATATCTAGCATTGTCAACTGATGAGGGATTTTGGTTTAGTGGGATGAGCTGATTTGCTGGTGGTCTTGTATATTTATTGTACTTGCCTGGCTGCGCATGCGGGTGTTGGTTGACCTGAAATAGAAAATAACGATGTTGTGGAAGGGAATGTTGGTTTTTTCGATTTTTTTTTAAAAATTTTTTTTATTATTTTGAATTTTTTTTCGTTTTTTTTTTATAACATAGGTGTAGGAATCATCTCATGGACACTGGGATTGATTCGGGGATATCTTGGGGATCCTCAGGAGGTTCCTGAATGGTTTCGAAATTCTAGCTGCCGGGTGTGGGAGTTTGCTACGATGGTGCTTGGCTTTCCAATCAGAACTTTTGGTAGGCTATTAGGTTGTTTTCTGCATAAAGTCGTGTAGGATATTTAGACTAGAGACTTAAACGATATGTGATAGGCTCAGCAGAGAAGTGATCATATAGTAGGGCACTCGGAAATTGGAAGTGTAACCTGTGGATGTTTCGAAGTATTCTTCGTTCACAGGTAGTTAGTTTGTATAAGTTATTTGTGCAAGATTATTTATATACATGTGCATAGGAGCACTCATGACATCACATCCATTCTGTTTTAATGGTTACTCTTGTTAAATGTATAACACATTAACCGTTGTAATGGCTAAAGTGAAAATAAAGAAATTATTATTAGAAAAAAAGATATTATTATTAAGATATTAAAAAGATATTATTATTATTACTAGTTCGCAATTATACCAACTCTAGAATTGCTATTGAGCTTGTGGCAATAGCTCTCAGCGATTGCATTCTAGACATTTCGTTTTTGGGAAACGAGAATACACTGACTTTTGGTCTATTCTTATAATTTCCTTCGCACTTAGGAACACTACATTTAAAAAGCATTGTTTATTAAATTTAAATAACACAAATATATATGTAAACACTATATTACTGTTTATAT
>WYDF02083997.1:0-11070 GCA_009867245.2 Adranes taylori | reverse complement strand
GTTCAATGTATTTTATCAGAAGGCGTTTTCAATATCATGCTTCTAAGATTTTGGTGAAGTAGGACTGCCATTACTACCGCTTAAACATTCCGCGACTTACGGTTTCATCAACAAAATAGAGCAATTTTAATCCTTAAATTTCTTAACGGTCAGGAAGAGATTTCCTATTTCCTATTAGAAATTTAAACCGACCTAAAATTTTCAAGCGGAAGATTCTTTCAAGCTTCGCCTTTTTTGTAGTGGACGCCGTCGAATGCCATGCGCTAGCTAACACGCCAGAAGCAGCTTCTTTCCAGAGAATTTGCATTAAAAGTACCACTCCAGCTAGCAGTTCTCAGACGCATTTTGGGGTTTGATTCTGATCGTTCTTGACTGAGGAACTTCACATAGCTCAATCAGAAACAATTTTCGCTTATTTTTATTTTATTTAAATTAAACTAAAATTCAACTACACTCAATATCAAAACTTCTACTTATATCATTCATTCACATCAATCTTTTATAACCCTTCCTTGACAACTACTTCGTCAACGAGAATACAACAGAGGAGGCCAACCAACCTCCTAACGCTTAGAGAGTACATAGATGGCAGATATACAACCACTAGTGGCACGTGTAGATCATCACCGACGGTTATACAACTTTGGCAACAATGAATAATTTCATCATCACCACAAATTAATTTCCTACATTTCCACGGCTGGAGGTACCTTCAACATCTACGTTTAACATTCACACATTCAATTCTACCGACACTCTTGAGTACAAAGAATATATTTATGCTATCCACTTTGTTGTAACTCGCCAGTAGATGACGCTGCAGCACGGGACCGCAAGTCGCGGTAATTGCAGAGTTGGCCACGGTAAAGTCTCGACAATCAGAGTATACCGCTGGTCGCGTAAAATCCGCAGAAACTAAGTCATATCGATGGCTGCAGCAATTAGGACATGACGCTGGCCGCGGCAATTAGATATATCGCTGACCGCGACAAATCTGCAGTAATTAGGTCATATCGCTGGTCGCGGAAAAGCAATTAGGGCATGATTCTGTCGAGGCAAAGCCGCGGTAATTAGGCCATGTCGCTGGCGGCGGCGACAATTTCACCATGTAGCTGACCGCAACAAAGCCGCGGAAATTAGGCTTGTCGCTAGCCGCGGCACATGCAACAATTACACCATGTCGCTGGTCGTAGAAAAGCCGCGGCAATTAGGCCATATCGCTGGCCGCGGCAAAGCCGCGGAAATGCGGGCATTGCGCTGGCCGCGGAAAATCCGAAGCAATTAGGCCTTGTGCCAGGCCGCGGCAAAGTCGCGACAATTACACTATGTCTCGAGTCGCGGAAGTGCCGCGACAATTAGGCCTTGTCGCTGGCTGTGGCAAATGGACAATGTCGCTGGACGTGGCAAATTGGTTATGTCGCTGGCTGCAGCACAAATTCGCGGCATTTTGGCCATGTCGTTGGCAACGACAATGCTGTAGGCTCCGTAAGCAAATATGAGGACCAGATGGGGGCAAAACAATGTTTGCCGGGTCCGCTAGTAAATATAAGAAGCAGTATAGTAGTTATAAAGCAAACAAATTGTATCACCTGCTTTGATTAAAATAATTCTATAACAATCTGGTTTGCAAAATAAAATTGCGTCGTGGTCGTGCTTCCATTAGTTGCAACTTTCGTAAAAATGATCTAAATCTGTAATTGTTACAAGAAACATCGTTTTGTGTCTATCGTTGATTGAAGAGACTCAAGATGTAAAACACCGTGATCTAGAAGCAAAAACTGCAAGACAGATTTAAGTGTGAAAAAGATTTGTTTCAAATGGATCGCCCGTAAGTTTACCGTAGCTCAAAAAGAAGCTCGTATCATTTAATATATGGAAATGCTCAAAAGTTTGAGAGCCAACTGCAAATGGCATTGTTACGATTGCAAATAACACCTGTTACATTTGCATATGGGATCGTAACAGGTTACAAACTTTGGATATATTCGAACCAGCTGGAAACTAAACAACATACAACCAAAGGGTTTTTCAACCAATGTTGTTTGTTCACCACTTCCATGTAAGTAATTCTCTTTCTGTTTTCGGTTGTACTGGTTATGGCACTTTAGAGCATCAAATAGCATGAAAGTTAACAACAATTTGTTGCCCAGAAGTCATTGACGTGTTCATGGAAATCTACCAGATATGTTTTGCAAACTGTATTTTCCAAAAGCAATTGTTTGAAACCTGTCACTATGTCACTTTGCCACACCTGTTAAGCCATTATTAGCATACTTCTTAAATTATGTAATTCACGATGTAATTAATCGAAATAACAGTTAGAATATCAATGTTATAGAAAAGCAATACCAATGTTTCCGCGCTACTGAAATGACCAGAAAAAAGAACAACAGTAACATAACAGTTAGGATTCATACATATGCGAATGAAAGGTTATGAATTATTCATTCACCTTTTCCGCTTTTAACTCCGTGAACTGAGTGGTAAGACTCGTAAATACGCGCGTGTACCTAAAAAGTCAATAGAACAAGTAACTTTATGTTCAACATACAATGTTGAATGTACAATTGCTACTAACAGAAACTAGTTGATTCCTTTGACGGAATTTAATCATGACTCATTCTAGAAAACATTTTTTTTTATTAATAGATACATTGCTTGTATGTTATTAATTTGTTGTTAATTAATTTGTTCTATTGCAAGAAATACCGTAAACCAGCATTTCTCAACCGCCTATCCTGTGGACCGGTCAGCGATGGAATTTGACAATTTTTATTTTTTTTTCGTAAATAAGAACCACCGCTCTGCAAGATTTATTCACCACTTATACCGGTCCGCGCTTAGAAAAATGTTGAGAAACGCTGTTCTACTGTACTTGCCTCTTATAAGTAATCAATAAATTATCTAAAGATTAATTTGTTTAGACTAAATTAGAAAATCAAAATAATCGCATTCTGAACATTCAACAAACAAGAGAAATATAATTTACCAAACAACTGAAATGCCCTTCTCAAGTACCACTAAATATGTCTGATTCTATATAACATTGAAATTAGAACCAACGTCTATTTAACCATGAAACTATGACTTTTCTTATCAATGTTTTCACGCAAGCCAAAAAACTGTTGATGCAATCGCTGAACATTTATGTAAGATATATAGTATAGAAATAACAGCAGAGAAGATACCGATACAATAGATCCTACTGTTTCTTACAATGGAACAGTTCCGGGCAAATGTTTATAAATGATCTAAATTTCCGGAAATTAAATGTGGATGAAATCCTATCAAAATGAAATTTTTGGGAGTAAATTCCAGGATGAGCTGAAAACATAGTTTAGGAAATTTGTTAAAAATTATCATATTTCTCAAAATAAGGAGAGAGATTTATTGAAGGCTGAAAACATTAGTTTCTGCTATCATCCAAGGCTGCTATTCTTAACCGTTGTCTGGCAGACCGGCACGGAATTTTTACCTACCGCCTCGCCCTTAAAAAAATATTATTCAAAATATAATAATTTTTTTGTGAAAAAGTTTTCGTTGGTCCACCGGTCAGATTGTTTCGACAACTTTTAGCGGCCCGCGAGCCAAAAACCGTTGAGGGACGCTACCGTAAACGATACCCGGTGCCGCCATCATATCACATGATTTGCTGAAGTACAATTTTTCCTTGTATCAAATTAATGAAATTCAAGGAAAAGGTGACGAAGTTGCAAAAAACTATGATGAAGAACTTGACGATCCGATGAGTTTCGAAGCATTATTTTACTCACTTTCACTCTCGTTTAAATAATTTAGTTATTTATTATTAATATAAATTACATGGAAGAGTGAAGGAATTTGTGGGAGACGAATTAAGAAAAAAGTTGAAAATTGTGTGTTGGAATATTGCTGGGTAGAAGAATAAAGTTAGGGTGAGGGATGTAACAAAATACCTGGAGTCGTTTTATGTTATTGGTCTAGTAGTGACATGGGTGGAAGCTGATGGATGAGAGGAAGTAAAAAACTTTTGGCCCAAAGGTTGTGTATGGAATATACAAATAGCAAAAATAGTGTATGCAAAGTGGATGGGATCATTGTTGGAGTGAGAATGGGATTGACTGAAGTATTAGGGGAAAGTTGCAAGTGTGCAGGAGCATGTGGTAGGATGATTAATGTTGAGGGGATGAAGTGGATGATTGTTACGGTATATGTGAACGAGGGGTGGTTTGAGTTTATAGAAAGAATAAGCAATATGTTAGGAGAAGAAAAGATGGATTTAATAATAATAATTGGTGACTGGATTGTAAGGTTTGATGAGAATAGGATAATGGTAGGGAGGGAAGGTGAGATAGAGACTAAGAAATGAAGAGACAAAGTAAAAAACGTAGAAGCGAAAAGATTTTTATAGTGGACGGATGAATATGAGTTGTTTCATGGAACGGGTGCACTGATGGTGACTGGAATAGGGAGTTTACCTTTAGAGGTCATGAAGGGGCTCCGTATTGGACTATGTGGTAATGAACCATATAGTGAGAGAGTATTTGGAATATTTAAATATTGGGAATGGAATAGAATCGCACCACTTTCCAGTGGAATCGCATTGCAAATTTGCTAGGAGGGATAAGAATCTTGTGAAAACAGATAGCATGAGTAAGGACAGAAGAAAGATGTGCGTGAAGCGAGACAGAAAAACAGAGATTAAAGGAGAAATGGATGAGAGTGGATGATATAAATGACTTCATGGAAAGGCTTAAAGAAAATCTTAAAATGAAGGACATAGGTACGAAAGAAGAAAGAAATAGATATAAGGATAGAGTAGATGAAATATGGGCGAAGGAAAGAGAAAAGTGAGAGAGGTGTTAACAGCAGTTAGAGAAGGTACAAAGTCGTGGGATGAGTATGTGGTGGCGAAAGAAAATTTGGAAAAAGGAAAGTCTAAGAGGTGAGGAAAGGAGAGTAGGGAAGAAAAAAAAAATTATTGACAATTTAAATAATGAAAAGGATGTTTGATGTTATTTATGGAAAAGAGGGTTGTCCGGAGCTGATAGAGAAGACTGCATCTTAAATTTGCGTGAAAAGGAGGAGAAGTGCAGAGAGGAAAGAAGAGAAAGTAGGAGTGAGAAACCTGGAGCAGATGAGAAAGAGTGGACGACGTGGGAAGAAGAAGGAGTAGAAGAAGATATTAGTAAAGAGGAGGTGAAATAGGAGATAAGAAATATAAAAAAATGGAAATGCCGATGGAGTGCCGATGTGTCGATGGAGGTATGGAGATGTTTGAGTGGTAGTGGTATAAGAGTGTTAGCAAGGTATATGAATGTAGTATGGAAGCGTAAAAATAGGATTCCAGAAGTATGGAAGAAGGAAGAAATAGTGCCTGTGTATTAAAAAGGGGATAAAAGGAAGAGTGAAAGCAATATGGATATTATGAATGGATAGAATGATTTTTATAAGAAATATAAAAAAATTGAAATGCAGATGGAGTGCCGATGGAGGTATGGGGATGTTTGATTGGTAGTGGTATAAGAGCGTTAGCAAGGTATATGAATGTAGTGTGGAAGCCCAAAAATAGGATTCCAGGAGTATGGAAGAAGGAAGAAATAGTGCCTGTATATAAAAAAGGGGATAAAAGGAATAGTGAAAGCAATATGAAATTATTATGAATGGATAGAACGTTTGCTAGGATTGTAAGTAAAAGGCTGGAGAAGAAAGTGAGAGAAAAGAAAGTACTGTCAGATACGCAAACCGGGTTTATAAAGGGAAGGGGGACAGTGGACAACATTGAAACAATAAGATATTTGATGCAAAAAAAAATTAGTGAAAGGAAAAATTATATTTGTTGTTCGTTGATCTCAAGTCTGCATTTGATAAGATAACTGAGAAAAAACTATGGAAGAGAATGTATGAATTGGGAATTTCAAAGACGTCGATAGATATTATAAGTGGAATGTATGAAGGTTTTAAACTAAGAGCGAGAGTTAGTCTGAGAGTATCGGAGTGGTTTGATGTAAAAAGAGATATGAGGCAGGGATATTCGTTGAGTTTCCCGTTGAATTTCCCAAGCAGGAGGGGCATTTGTAGGAAAGGAACAGATATGGTCATTAATTTATGCGGACAATATTGTATGTATGGCAAATAGGCGGGAGGAGATAATAGAAATGATTCAGACGGTAAACAAATATATGTGTAAGAGAGGGTTAGAGATAATTGTGGAGAAAACGAGAAAAGATGGTGTGTAAGAAGGGAGATCGGGACAGCTTTTAAAGGATGTTTTAAGTTAGGAGTAAAATAGATAGAGAAGGTAAAAATCCACAAATATCTGGGATATATGTTGTGTCAGAATGGATCTTGTAGGGAGCATGTAAGAATAGTTGGAAAAAGCGAGTGAATGGATGAAAAGAATGAGGTGTGTGAGGGAGAGGAAATTGGGGAAATCTGTGAAAATGAGAAAAAGAATACTAGATGTGTGTGCGTGTGTGTATGTAAAGAGTATAATGCTGTATGGAGCGGAGGTATGGGGCTATATGGGGCTGTATAAACTTTGAAAGAAAGGTGATAATGGATGAGGATGAGGAGGCTGGTAAAGAAAGTATGAATGAAGAGTATGAATGAAGTATGAATGTATGTACGAATGTAAAGAAAGTATGAATGAAGAGCGTAGAGTAGGGTATATGAACTAATGGTTTAGGACAACAATGAAAGCTTATGATAGAATCGGGTGGTCGCTTGAGAAAGGGTATGAAAAAATTCGTGATGGAGTGGGGGTTGTTTGGTGGATGTGGATGAATTAATGAAGGATGTTGATGCAAGAAAGAGATATGAAAATAAAAAATACTAGATATAAAAACATAAGAGTGAAAGGTGGTATGTTTGAATATATGCAGTCTGGATGGAGTATGGAAAATAAGAGGCTAGTAGCGAGGTTTAGGTGTGCAAGTGAGGAGCGAGGAAATAAGTACTGTATGAGTGAGGATGAGAGAATATGTAGGATTTGCGGAAAAGGGGAGGAAAGATGGGAACATTGAGTAAGGGAATGTGTAGGGTACGTAAAGGGTAAGAGTGAGGCTAGGAATATGAGGGTGAGTTTGGTGACAATGGAGTTGAGATGGGGACAGTGGAGATAGTAGATGAGTTAAGGACAATGTAGAGGATTAAAATAGAGATAAAAAGGATAGGAGGTTAGGATAAATGAGGAAATCATTAGTAGCAAGATGGAGAGCCAAGATCCCATACCCTTCCATTATTAAAAAAAAGTGGTTTTGTTTTTATTTATTATTTATTTTTTATTATTATTGAAGCTTACGTTATTTTATTTTAAGTCTAAGTATTTGTTATTTAATGTATTATTTCAATAAAGATCTATTTAATCTAATATATAATCTACATTTATATTAATAGAACTATAGAAGATTTATATAATTATTTTATTTGTCAACGCTTCTAAGTGAATATAATAAAAAAACCCGCAGTTGATTATTGTATATTAACATATTTTTAAAACCCAGTAACTTTTTTTTTTGATAAAAAAAGATTGCAAAAGTTAGTAAATCTAATAGGAAAAATACGGACACAGGCTTTTATTACAATTCGGAACTTGTTTATTTTGCGGATTTATTTACCGTTAAACTTCTGTCGACCATTTAAAAGCTCAGAGAGTGTAACCTCATCACAAAGCGTTGCAATAACCGAAGCTAGTAACATAACGTACAATGGGATGTTTACGTATATAATGCGGCTTTTTAATCTAGCTATACAAAAAAAAAAGAAAATAGACAATCTGTTTTGACTCAACTACTATATGCATTAGTTGCCACTATCCTTATTGGAGGATAGAATTTAAAATGAAGTTCAGTTTTATCTATTTGTCACAAACATAATTTTTACTTATCATCTTGTCAAAAATAAAATTGTCAGACAATTGAGGATTAACTGTACATAATATTTTAAGTAGAAAACATGATTCCTCATTAGGGGAACGTGGGGCAAAACCGGGTAGTTATGGTTGTAAATCATGATACAACTATATTTCTTGTTACATTCTTAAAAAGTGAAAACACCCGGTTCTACCCCATCGTTGGGGTAGTACCGGATACATATGTATTTCTTATGAAAAACTAACAAACATCAAAAATTAAACAAAAAATTTTTCATTTTAAACAGTATTAAGGCAAAGATCCGAAGTGAAGGAATTATCTTTCTCCTTGGCTCCACAGCAAGTCTTCATGCGCCCAGTTTCGACATTGAATGCATTGTATCCACCCTTGTTCTTAGTTCTCTAGAATTGGAGAAAAGATCGTTGCAGAAAATGCAGTTGGCATTTGCTGTATCAGTATTTGCTTCATCAGATGAAGAATCAGTTTTTGATTTGGCCTGCAGTTTGGCCTTACGCGTATTTAAAACTAGCTTCCTTTTTGGTGGGTGCCCTCTTCTTGAAATAACTTTCTCTTTATCTCTGCCTTTTTCTCTTCTGCTCTTTGTTTTTTCTTTGTAGCAAAATTTGTAACTCAAGCTTAAATGGAGATGACGTTAGAATTGCGGTCTTCTTTGGAAGTGTGGTGATGATATGAACTGTTTTGGTGA
The DNA here is from genome assembly GCA_009867245.2 of Adranes taylori. NCBI lineage: Eukaryota > Metazoa > Arthropoda > Insecta > Coleoptera > Staphylinidae > Adranes > Adranes taylori. Next base: position 2,511 of record WYDF02083997.1, on the reverse strand, counting down.
CACCAGAAAAACTGAGGGATCGAAATTTACATGTCATTGGGGAAGACGCTAAACTTTTTCAGCAGCAAGGTTCATCTTGTACAGTTTTTAATGGTAGTGTCTTTGCAGCTGAATTTTTAGCTGTAACCGCGGCCTTATCTGTAGCTGGACGTTTGGCTGTAGTAGGTGTTGCGGATGTAGTGGGAACTTGAAGAGCTTCATCTATATCAGGAGTCTCATCTGAAACATTGATAGCTTCCAAATAATTCAGCTGCCTCTATAGATATTGTTCTATTTGTTGTCTCTGATGAAATATATAAATGTTCCAGAAAAATCTTCCTATCTAGTGGGTAAATACCTGTTTGCTTAAATCCATGAACAGCAGTTTGAGCATAGCCAGCGCTCATGAAAGCAGATCGAAAAAGCTTCTCAACTTGATGAATGGTAACCGCTCATGCTGGATGCAAGGTAAGCCATTTCCGCACTTCTTGTTGGTAATAGCTTCTCAAAGGAGCCATAAATGTCACGTCCAGGGGTTGCATCCGATGGGAGCAATGTGGCGGGAGACACAGCAATATGACATTATTTGCCGGAGCTAATTTGATTAGTTCAATGCTTTTGGTGTGTGTGTTACATGATCGTCGCGGATCAATAGCACCGGTTTATCTGTAGTAGGACCGGAAAATTCAACAAACTTCTTAAACAAGGCAATACATATATGAGTTTGCATCCAGCCACTTTCATGCTAATCAGCAAAGGAATTTGAGAAAAGAAGTTATCGTAATAAAAGGCGACAATTGTATATAGAACTAATTGGAAGTATGAGGAATTTAAATTATGGTTTACATTATAAAAATGAATACATTTTTGGTGTCATTTCAATATGATTTTGCTAGAAATTCTTTCTTCAAGGTAATGAGAAAGATACAATTGACCGGGGCTATAAATCTAAATCTAAAATCCGGGGACTAAACGAGGATTTCACTTATAACATAAATAACACTTATTATCTTTAATGCATACATATATATATATATACAACATAAACCTGCGCCCAATTAAAGAGTCGATGAAAGTTCAAACTACTAACATTGAACTAGCTTTTCATTCCCTCCAGCATTTCATTTTCTCACCTCCCTATAACTGCCGTTTACAATCCATTCTCATTAAGGCAATCCGATACTTCAATAGGTTTTAGTTTTTGTGAATTTGATAAGGTGTACTTGAGTTAATCGTACACAATTCCTGCGATGTACAAATTAATAAATAATTATGCCGAAAATCTAACATAAATACCCCATTGTGTATTATACGAAATACGCATTAGAAAATTTATTATATTTATATCCGTAACGTATAGCCGAGTATAAAATAAAATTGGTCACATAATCTAGAAGAAGAGAAAACAGAGCGTTAAGCTTATTGCTACGAAGGTAACCAAAGGGATAAATTATTTCTTTACATCCATACGTATAAACTAACCGTATGCCCAAGTTTACACAGTGCTATATAAATTTGAGACAACAATGGAAGCAATGACGTTTGTTTCAAATTGCTTCAAATTTAACAACTTTATTTATGACTTAAGAAGAGATATATATCTAGCAATATATTGTTTTAATCGTCAAACTAATTCATTGAACAAGGATGAGCTTCTAAGGGAAAAAGTGCTACTATTTAATACTTGTTGGGTAGATGATGTTTTATATTACCGTATTTCAATTAAATACTGGTAAAATTAAACCTAGTGACTTAAACTAGAACCGCGGGTGTGGTAAATAACGAGACTGCCAGCAAAACGTCTAACTAAGAAATCTCAATTTTATTTAATAACTTATCAGTCTTATACATAAAAATCTATAAACAGTTGTAATAATAAATGCATGATTTAAGCAACACTTAGAATGTACCTGAAACATACATGACTGTGTTAATTAAATGTCGCATGCCATAATGACATTGTTATATAAATTGCAAGCTAATCTTTGCGTGATCCACCTAACTCGGCCAGTCAAATAATCGGAGTTCATCCTAATTATGTATACATATATTTGCGCAGAAAAATTTAATTATGAATTATTTAAAAACATTGAACAAATTCATTAGAAATAATTTGATCTTTAGCCAACTGAGCCATTGGCTCATGTGGTGGGGGAGTAATGTAACGATCGAATGCATTTCAAAATTATTTAAAGAATAAATATAGAAATTAAAATTAAACTTAATCACTCAGTATCATAAAATTACTCTCTAATTTTTGTAAGTGGGTCACCACAAAATTCCAGCTCATCGATCGTTGCACTTTAATTATTTTAAGAGATTTATGTTTACCCAATTTGAGCCGCCCCTTCTTCTCTTTTTATTCACCAACGTCCAAATCATGAGCGCATTTTTTATCCCGTTTATTTTTCGTTTCAATTTTTATATATAAGCTCTAACACCGGTACGGTACCCTCGTTAGTCCTAATGACTGGGATAATATCATCCTTTTGATGCAATTATTACAGCACTTTCAATGCTTTATAGACATAA
>WYDF02083996.1:0-24400 GCA_009867245.2 Adranes taylori | reverse complement strand
ATACAGGCGGCACAGAGAGCGTATGCTTCTCTCTGTCTTATTTAATTAGCCATATATTCCTTTCTCTTGCACGCGCTACGCAATTGTCTAGCGCAATGTTTAGCTTTTTAATTCGGAAACAATATTTATTTAATTACACTAAATTTTATTCAAACTACACATGCTAGTTCTATTAGAACGCATCTTCAGTAAACAATATTCTTATTATTTATTATAAATGCGTCGGAATTTAATAAAATGTTTTATTTAAAATCGCACGGCAAACCATTTGAATATTGTTTATATATTTATCGATGCAAGGTTCGCTTTTCAACTTTTACAGACAGATGCAGACTTCTTTTTTACTATAACGTTGCCACTTGAGATATATAGATTTATTCTTCTTTTTATTTAATCACGGTATAGTCAATATTATATTTATAGTAACATCACTTTGTTACATTACATCTGTCCCGAAGTTAGTGCTTAGATAATTAAGCATAAACAATTTATCTCTCATGACTTTTAATTCGTGATTAAGCCACTTGGTTTCAGAAACACATTTTTGTCAGCGGAAATGATTCATTAAAAATTCCTACAATTTCCTGTATAATTTCCTGCAATTTCCTGAGTTAAATCTATCTTGCACTGAAAAGTTTGTTTAACTTAAGGGAACAAAATTAAAAATTCGAGGACGTGATCCCCATCTTTCAAATAGTGGAAGTCCTACGCTTTGTAACATCTTGCATAAAAGAAAAGCTGAACCTTTTAGTTTTGATTGTCACCTTTCAAATCGTCTATTAAATTCAATTAGCACAATAGTGTTTAGGGTAAACTAAACAACATTACTCTAACCTATAAATCGCATACCCATGAATCCCCGGTACGGATCTTTGCCTACGGCGCGGATAACTTCGCTGGCGTACGAAATTTTTTATATGAAAAATGGTTCCTTTGTTTCAGTTGATTTGATTAGCTTATTTTAATCGGTATGGGAGTGTTAACGACACGCTGATAACATATTTTCTCCATATAAAATAAACAACTCTCATCAGAATGGAATATTATAGGAACATAAAAGCCAACATAATTTGAATATATATATATATATATATATAAATTAATATATTATTTCATTATAAAGTTAAATCTATACATAACATATTCAAAATAAAAAATTGGAAACAATGCATACAATAATATTTTCTGATATTCCGTACCATATCACAGCTAAATCTATCAATCAAAATGTTTTTTTAAGTCTTTCAACATTTAAAATATATAATTTGTTAATATAATTTTGTATAATTTTCAATTATCATTGTCATTTGGTGTATATGTATAGCTATAGAAACTATGTAAATAGTTAATATAAATCATAAATTATATAAAAAATTAAATAACAGATTAACATTTTTTTACAAAGTTATAATATCTACAATACTTTCTATAATTGAATATAATTGATTATTTGCAGTTGTTCATAGTCTTAAATATTTGACACTAATGGAAAATTGAATTTTATTTTTAGTATACACGTTAAGAATAACTGATATATAAATATTACAAACACAAAATTAAATATTAGCAACACATATTGTTTTAGTTATGTAACTAATAAGGAAATTACATGTTCGTACTACTATTCACTAATTTTATACCTGAATTACTAGAAACTTATATATAAAAACAGATGTCTCTCCAGATGATCTAAATTGTTCTGTTGCTACAAATATATGACATTTGCTTAGACATTTATGTGCAATTTTAATATAAAATTTTTATAAATGTTTAGGGATGTGGCTGGAATGAAATACTGGAAAAATATTTTATATTAATCTTTACAATTCCATTATAAAGCAGACTGCTGTCATTAAATATGACTCTCAAATGTAAATCAACATTGATAATTGTGCGCAGTAGAAAGCTTTTAATATATTGCTTCATATTTTTAGAACTAGCATGACTTCAACCGTTACATTTTTGAATCACATACATTTTTCAAAGTAACAGTGGCATTTGCAGAGCAAGAGAAGTTCCAGAACTCAGCTGATTGGAAAACCTATTTTTGTTAGTCGACCAGTGGTGAAAAAAGTGCGAGAAAAACGTGCGCCGATAAGAAATGTAAAATGTGAAGAAAAAACTTAATTATGGAAAAAGGCATTTGACATGGCATGACACGATAAATTGGTAAAAATCTTCTTAGAATTGCGTCGGGGGAAAAGTGATAAACGCAAAGCTATATTGAAATCAAATCAGCTGCAGTTCGCGTAGAACATGACATAAGAGATAACAAACAGATTTAAGAAGCGTAAGACAGGATTGTGTACTTTGTCCTTTATTGTTTAATTTATATTCTGAGGATATTATTAATGAGGGTCTAAAACACATTGATTCCGGAGTAATCGTAAACGGAACAGTATTCAACAGTACAAGATATACTGATGATACTGTACTGTTCTCAACAAGTTTAAATGATCTGCAGATATTATTAGACGCAGTTGTATCACATAGCAATGGTATAGGGATGAAACTAAACGTAAGAATCCTAAATGACTATTATTCAGCAAATATTCGTCAAAGGTTGAGAATGAAGTAGTAGAGCAGATGCAACACTTTAAATGTTTGGTAGTTATTTAAACGAGTTGTGTGTGTGAGAACGGCAAAGAAATAATACAGAATAGATACAGGCATTTGCAAAAATGAAAAGATAGTTGACATCATCTGAACTAAAAATAACACTCAGATTCCAATTACTACGTCATTATGTTTTTAGTATTCTTTTTAATGGAATGGAAGCATGGACACTAACGGATGTTATGTGTAAAAGAATAGAAGCCTCTGAAATGTGAGAATATAGGAGCGAGGACTAAAGATTTCATGGATGCAGCGGAAACAAACGTAGCACTTTTAGCTCAAATGAGAAAACAATGCGTACGAGGTAATACCAAATGAAGACGTAAATTAGTGTCTTTTGACCATGTAGTAAGCAACGAAAATGCAATTTATTGCACATCATATTCAGGAAAAATTGAAGGTTGTCGCAGTCACAGTCGATGAAAAACCTCCTTACAGCATCTTAGCACTACCACATTGTTTCACACAGCATAAATAAAGTAAATTTGGAAATTCTAGTCGCCAACGTGCTAGGAGGATATGGCATGTGAAAAGAAGTAAATAAGATAGACAATAAATAACATGGACAAGAAGCAAACCAGGTAAGCCATATACAAGCCGAAATCAAACTAAATTTATCTGAAATCCTGTAGATAAATATTGCCTATGTTGGCAATGTTCAATGAATATATGTCCATAATAACTGTCTCTAAACCTAATTTTATTATGATATGCCAAACAAGGCTCAATACTGACATGCCTAAAAATGTTATATATCTTTTGAACTAGATGCCTATCCTATTAAAGCAAATTGGAAAAATAAAACAGGTGGAGGTGTATGCATATATTCCGTTAGTTATTTTAAAGGGCATAAACTTAATATATTAAATACTGAGGTTCTAAGTGATAACTTAAGCGAAGTATTGCACGTTTCTTTGTGATTTGACAGATAATAGATTATTGAACTTAACAGTAAAAAATGCAAAACATGAACGATTTCAATAAGGAAACGAAATTAAGCCAATAAACAAAATGAAGTGTTATAATTTAATCAAACTAAACCGAGAAACTTTTTATTATACAACTTCAAAGAACTGACAGAATTTATACAAGAAGCTAAAAGGAAAAGTGAATACAGCATCAAATTAAAATGCAACAATTAGATGATTGATGAAATAGTACATAGAAACAAATTATCTAAAAAAAAAAATGAAATAAAATGAAGACGATGATGATGAAGCAAAAATTAAATTCAAAAAACAAAGTTACAATGCTAAGTAGAAAAGAAAAATATAAATAGTATCCTGGAAAACTTTGAGAACAATAAATGAGATATTAAATAAACACAAAACAAAAATTCAAGAAATAATAACAATAATAGAAAATGGGAGTAGCTGAACGCAGAAAGAAATTAGTGATAAATTTAATGACTTCTACATGAATGTTAGACAAAAATACCATCCTAAACCAAGCAACATCAAACAAAATGGAACACAGTGGTAAAGAGAACGACAAAACAATCTATCTGAAACCAGCAACAATAAAAAAAAACAGAAAATATCATTAATGAAATAGAAGAAAACAGTGCATCGGGCTACGACAAGATAACAATAAGTTATTATACTTCTCAAAAATTTAATTATTCTATTAATCACTGAATTTATAAATAATATGCTAAGCAAAGGTGAAATTGAAGAAAAATTAAAAATCACTGAAAATGTTTCAATTTATAAAGATGGAAATCAAACAGAAGTCAAAACTTATCGACCAATTTCATTAATATCCATTTATACAAAAAAAAAATAATGAAATGTAGATTAGATGACTTCATAAAAACCACAGTAGGATATTATAATAAAAAATATGGATATCAGCGACACAGTGATAACGAATCTGCTATCTTAGTATATACCGAAGAATTAATTAAGGCAACGGATAAAGGTGACTACTGTACTTCGGTTTTTATAGATTTCTCTAAACCATTCTACACTGTTGACAGAACTAAACAATGTGGAAATTGCAAAAAATGGGCATTGGAGAAATAGGATATCACCTCTTAAACTCACACAGAAAACAATATACCAAAGTTAATGCAATCAAAAGTGAATTGAAAGAGACTAAAACCAGAGTACTACAAGGATCTATACGTGGGACCAATTTTATTCCTATTGTATATACAAGATCTAAAAGACCTCATGCTAGATAAAAGTTATTTCACATACGCAGATGATACAATTTTACTTCTGACGCAACAAATTACAGGATATAAAAAACAAATTACTACAACATTTAGGCAGCTTCAGTACATGAACAGAAAATAATTATTAAAAAAAAAACAAGAAGAAAAGGAAATGAATGATAAATGCGAATAGAAACTAAGAACAAGCAGCTGATACAGCTACAGAATAGATAAAACAGACTTGCAAAAGTAGAAGAATGCAAATACTTGAGAATTTGGATAGACAAGCTTAATTGGAAGAAGCAAGTCGATCACGTTAAAATGAAAATAATTCCACTGACGGGAGTACTGTGCAGATGTGGAAGTATATTAACAGAAGCCACGAGAAAAATGATTTATCACGCACAAATAGAAAGTCACCTGAGATATCAAATTAGTACGTGGCGGAATGCTGGAGGTACAGCGCTAAACACGATACAAAGAACACAAAACAGAATAATAAAATTACTGTATAACATGGAACCAAGATATCCGACAAATGAATTATATAAAACTACAGGTTTAGCAAAAATAAGGAGATTGCATAACAGAACATTCACTACTAATATACAGACTGACAAGAAATAAACAAAAACGTGGAATATAAATAAAGCAAAATAAGGAGAAACAGTTACTAAACCGATTTAGAAAAATAAAAAAGAAATTTGGCTGGACAAACAAAAATGTTCAAAGACGCCATTGGAAATTAAATATGAGAATGGGACCAGCATACCAGCTAGACACCTGTTTTTGGTTCCTAAACTGGATTCCTATACTAAATTGTTAAGGCATATAACTTAACATACTTCTTTTATTTAATCTATTACGTTCATCAAATTTATTATAAATTATCACTTGTAAACATATTTTGTAACTTAGTTTAGAATAAACTTATTATATGAACCTACCTCAAAAAAACTGATATTATACATAACAAAGAATTCGCAAAATACGATACATATATCGAAAACAATATTCTGCTGATTCGTTATGTGTAATTATGTTTTACTATCAGTTTATTTTAGATAGATTCAAATCATCAACTACGATAAGATTTTGATGTTCCGGACTCTTAAAAACTTTGAGCGTTAACATTTTATCGGAAATTGGACAAACATTTTCTGGGGTGATCTATAAACACATACTAATTTGAATTCGATTGTGAATGTATTTTGCTCTAACATACTCTAACAGCAATTCCCATCAGCTAGTATTATAATCAAAAATATAATAACAAATTAATATTAATTAACGAAAACACTGTGATCTAATCCAAAATTATAAATTGTTTATAATCTTATCAAACCAAACAGAAAATTATTTTCGTGGCGTATTTCAAGAACAACGATCTCATCTTCAGACTTAATTTGTTTTTTAAAGTTCCAATCCGTAGAGTGAAGAAAAAAAGTTTTTTTTACATTGATATAATACCATGGTTCTTAATATTAATCAAAGACTTAGCAGAATGCCAAGTTAAAGTGTAGAAACAAAAAAATATATATATTTTTTTAGATGTTATAAATATTTATGTTTTTTCAGAATACAACAAAGATAACTTGGAATTCTGTTAAGTTTTTGATTCATATTAATAATCATGGTGTGATATCCATGTAAACAAAAAACCTTTTTTCCTCACTTTATACTTTGAACTCCAAAAACTTAATTGAGATTAATGACAAAACAATCTGTTCTCGAAAAAAAGCGTTACGAACGTAATTTTCTTATGAGAATATGCTAGTTACTATAAGAATAAACAACTTACAATTTTGAAGTAGGAGCACTGTGTTTTATTTACTTAATTCAATTATTCTAAAACACAGGAACTTTTAATCGCTTAAAAAAGTAATAACCGACATCGAGATCAAGCACCAATATGGAAAAGGAACCATTGATTTATTAAAGCCATCCTGCAGGCTACAATAGAACATTTGTGAAACAAAGCATGTTCTCAACCTTAATAAAGTTATCTGCAATTAAAATTATCGAATGCAAATGGCAATTTGTATCAGAGAAAACTAATTAAGAACGTAATTAAAAATATTGGTTAAATGTACCTACAATCAAGCTTACATAGAAGAAAATACACATATGAGAGCGATATAAAGTAGTTAGAATAGCTGAATTTCGTATATAAAAACGTATACTAAATTCAAATAAGAGAAATTAATTCTGGAAGAGAGAAAAAGTTTCAAGCATCTTAAGGTCTAAAGTGCGTTCAATATCTTTTCTACTGATAACCTACCCGGGCCAACGACAAGTAAGAAGTTGCGTAAAAATCGTCATGAAGTTTAATAGCATCTACTCACAGGTAACACGAGTGACAAATTATATTGACTCAATTAATCTAGAATTCCAAAGTGTACACAATATTAAAAGGAAATTGCAGGTCAGCAGCGGCCAACATACCTGGCGTATTTGTTAAAATTTATGTAAGTGTACCTAATTTACTCGTACTTGCCTTGGTGATTAAATCACCAACCAGTGGTGAAGTATCCGACAAATGACAAAAACCAACAAATACCCCTATGTACAAGAACTAATTAGTCTAACATCGACATACTACAAATTCTTGGAGAAAATAATAGCTGAGGAGTCACTGAGTTTTTATGTCAAAATGGTACAATTGGGGAATTACAGCTTGAATTTCTCAAAAGTAAGCTGCTTTTCACACTAGATAAATTACAACCATTGGAAAAAGTGAATATCTGGACGTCATGTACCTAGATTTCGAAAAAGCATTCGACAAATTGTCAGCTGAAAGTTACTATAGAAATTAGATGTGAATAGAATAATAGATAATCTACTTAAATGGATCTGAAGTCTTAACAGAACGAACGAGTTACGTCGAATGAAGCTATCCCGCAAAAGAAAATATTCATTGCGGCGTTCCACAGGGGAACGTACTCTTGCTGTTTTTGTCTTACATCAATGACATGTTCAGATTGATGGTAAATCCAATTAACCAATCTACTGTCGACAGAGAAACATTGGATACCTAAAAAATTCAGGCGATAACACAGAAATATTTTTCTGTAGAAAATATTTTGCAATAGAATGGAACTCGTTACTTGAAGACTCTGTGAATGCTATATCGAAAATGTTTAAGTACAGACTGGACGCTTCAAATTTCAAACAAACGCACTCTTTACGTCTAAATAAGTATTGCAGCTCTTATCATCTTAGTTGCCAAATAAATACTAAATACTACTATCGCTAAAAACGAATATTACTATTAATAATGAACACTTACAACTTGCAGGATAAAAACATGCAATCCTCAATTTTGGTCAAACAGTGCCAACGATTAACTTTTAATACTACTGAATCATTCAAACCCTCAAGGCTGCAATATCGCAATTCTGTTAAAAGCTAAAGTCATGAAAAAATTTCAAAAACTGCAATCTCTTGAAAATCTAAGTGTCTCGTATCAAACACATTGAGTACATCTGACACATAAGAGTTATATGACCGCAGACTTTCTTTAGCAGCCAGATGTTATTTAATTTGTGTGACTTAGTGTACTGTTGTATTCACACTGTATAAACATATTTAATAGTTTAGAAAACAAACACAATTGGCATATAAAGCACATGTTAATTGACCAGCCACATAACCCTACTTACATTTTTAAATATACAGCCCCTGTATCATGAGTAAAATGTTAGCTGATTAACTAAAAATATCTATGCTCAGCCATTATTAAATAAAATTAGTATACATTATGTGAAACAAGTCTGAATACACTCCACAAAACCGTAATAATTTCTGCTGAGCGTACATTTTACGATAAAAAAGTTAATCGGGTTTCGTTTCATAAAAAAATTCCTGCTGAGAGTGCGTTTAACGATAAAAACTTCACTCGTTTCTCCCCCGAATAGCAAATAATAATAATTCTGTCACTAAATCAAAAGGTGACAATATTCGAAAACATTAATAGCATTAGACTCATTAAGCCGTTAGCACTTGCACGCGTTTTGATTTGCAAAAAATTCGAATAACGCAGCTTTTTTTACAATCATGTGTCCGTCTGTTGTAATAAGTTTGTTCTGGTGTTTTCAACAAGCAAACGTATTATGTAGTGAGAAGTAAGTCTGATACAGTGTTCCAAAAGAGTGATAAAGGCTGCTGTTAGTTGAAAACGAGCAAAAGGAAAATTAAGTGTTTAAGCACGTGCTGAAATCAGTCTATTATGCTAAGAAGGTTACTCGTACAGGTGAATTCATCGAAGATTAAGAGTAGCGATAGTGCGTTGAGGTTCTGAAGAATTTAAGTTGAAAAATATTCAAAATATTGCCAGAATGATAAACTAGTCGCACAAGAGCATTTAACAGCTCCGAAAATAGTCAAATAATGAGAGAAACATATGTCACATGTGACGATGACCAAATGCCTAAACAAATATTCAAGCAAAGTAGCAACCAAAAAACCACTCTTAGAAATTCAACATTTTAACATTAAAAAGTGGTTAGAGTGAGGCGTAAAAGAAAGGCTTGGACCGTGGAGACAAATATTTTAGAACGATGAATAAAATTCAAATTCTTCTATATTTGTGCGCCATCGTACTAGTAAAGCTTTCCTGCGGACTATCTAGTGTCAACTAATAAAGCAAGGTGAGATAATGTAATAATCTCAGGATGTTTTTGTTTTCTGTTAACCAGTAGATGATTTAGTCAAAAAGAGATATAACGAACCAAAAGATATACCATAATGTCGTAGTATGACATGGGATTCCTTTCGAAATACGGCTGATGAATAAAAGAAATACGTGTTGTAGCAGGATAACAAAACTAATACAAATTATAAGTTATCTATAGAAGTCACAAATCATGCCAAAACTGGAATGCGAGACCAGGTATGGTGTCCAGTTCTTATTGGAAGCATTGGGGCAAGGTGGTGCATAGGGAGCTACAAATCAACAGTAACGATTTTTGAAAGAAACTTATGCGTTGTTGATATCGTAGTGTTCCCAAACACGTGATAAGCATTAAATGATGTCTAGGATTTTTAAGTGCTCATCAAGGCTAGTGGTCGCCATTTAAATGAAATTAAATTAGTTCGTAAGCTCTTAAAAGTGTTACTTATAATCATTTTTTTGCCTTATATATTCAGAAAAGAAACCAATAAACTCAGTTAGTGTTGCAAATTTATTTTTAAAATTTTCGAAAAATGCATAGTGTGCTCAGACTTTTGTTATGTCGTATAATAGTCAATTCCTTTGGAAAAAAATAGTTACTTAAAACTGTTTGAATATTGCTCAAAATTGATACGGGTGTCTAAAATTGATTTTCTCAACAAAAAATTGACTTACAATAAAACAGTTCGCTAATAATAAAAATAAACGTCTATATTCTAATAGATTAATAAAAGTACTAATAAAAATATTGACCTATAAAAATGTTCTTGTTTTGTGTGTAATTAAGTTACAAACAAACGTAAAAAAGTGTAAATGCTTCGAGCTCTATACATAACTAAAACAAGTTAGAATGGCACTTGTTAAGTAGATCTGGTTTAAAATGGATCTAAAGATAGGTGACAACAAACTGGACCGAAGAAACTATTTTTGCAAGATTTGTTATATAGCTCCAAATATAGACAACGTCTATTTTCTCAGTTGTATAGTTTGTAGGATTACCATCCTACAAATTTATAGAGATTGAGATGTTAGGGTCGACTGCATTGGACAAATAATAATGGCTGACCAAGCATATCATGCTATCAAGACCAAAACCGGCAAGGAAAATACACGAAAAGGGAGTTTTGAAGTTTGAATCGGAAACGGTCAGATAACGTATGATATCCATATTAAGGAAGCAATGCGAAAAGACAAGCAAAACGCATGGAGATGGATGACAAAAAAGTTTAAGGCTTCCGGTTCAAATCAGAAAAAGCTTTAAAATCAACTGGGAGGAAGAATTGCAACTAAACGGAAGGACAAAATATCTATGAATAGAAATTGAAAGAGCATATAACCTATTAATGGTAGGGAGAAGTGGAGCAAGGAGCCGGTATATTGGTGAACCGAAAAAATAAAAGAACCGAGAAATAATACCTTTGTAATCAGGTGCAGATATCAGGGCGATGTAAATGGCTTTAGATAGAAGAGTAAACCTGTGGAAAGACAGACGGCTAAGACGGTAAAGATGGAGCTAAAATAAAAAATCAGTTGAGGAATCTCTTCCCGAAGCACGATATGGCACAATAGGTAGTGAGACAATGAGACAAAGGGCACACTACATCTTTATGCAGAAACCGTCAAGCAAGAATTGAAAAAGAACCTACACCCTAAAGAGGTTATACTTTCGGTTAAATATAATTTTCCAGGTCCAATTTAGTAAAGCTAAAGAAATTGTATAAAACAGTGCATAAAGAGAAAGAAAATTATTGCAGAGTGGAAAAACAACCTCGGCTGCAGCGCTCGAAGTATTATTAGATCTTCCCCTAATACAACTCCTGAAACTAACTGAGGCAACCAGTTCCAAATAAATTGGTTAAACTTGGCGAAAGAAATAAGCCCAAGGTTACTCGTCCGGGTGAATTCATCGACGGTTAAGAGTAGATGTAGTGCGTTGAAGTACTGACCATAAGTTAAATAAAAATAGCCAAAATATTAGGAGATTGATCAACTAGTTGCTAAAGAGTATTTAACAGCTCCGAAAATGGTCAAGTAATGAGAGAAACATAAGTCACATGTGACGATGACCAAATGCCTAAACAAATATCGTCTTTCAAGCAAGGTTGCAATGAAAAACCACTTTTAGACATTTAGCATACTAACATTAAAAAGTGGTTAGGGTGGGGCGCAAAGATTTCAGGAGATGAAATATTAGATATCTATTCTTCCAGTATATAACATGCGTAGAAACTGTGATGTTATCATAGAAACAAGTTTATGACGAAAAAGTACTCATTTTACAGAAACCGTTCTAAACTGGTTTACACATGGATCAAAAGTCTCTAGAAACGCGGAGAAATTCTAAAATGCAGAATGTTTTGATGTTCTGTCCTTTAATAAAATTTCCGACAGTTCTTGCGACTGTCCGAAATGTATGCAAATTTGGATTGCTTCTCTTCCGGGAGCTTCGCTTAAGATATTATGTGACATAAGGTAAACATATGTAAGTACTGTATAGAACATTTCAAAGTAAAATTTACTTTATCACAATTGCTTTATGTAACTTTAATAAATTACTTAATTAGAAAATCAGTTTTGACACCTTACATAAAATCTTTTATATTATAAAAATATTACTCTACGCTTTTTCTCATAAATTCTAATACAAATAAAAAGTATCGAACACTGTTGACAAATAAATATCACTGTACAATAATATCTACATGACTCAGCCAAAACAGTATCAATTATTCAAATTTTGTCCATTGTTTTTTATTATTCGCTTTAAGACTATTACGATCACTTAAACTTTTAAAATTGAAATCGAGACCATATTCTTGTAGTAAATCCTGATCTCTGTTCACGTTTGTGCTATTCGCGTTCAATGCATTGTTATATGTATTCTTCGATCCAATTCCATTCTGTTTGATGGTCATATGATTCTCATAGTTATACAACGGGTTCGTTACACTCAAAGGAATCTAATGAAAAATTACATGCTAGAATTCATAATATCAAACTAATACAAAGTATAGAAAATACCTGCTGACCGTCACTTAAAGTCGTTGTGGTTGTATATCCAAGAAGTTCATTATTTGTTAAATAAGAAGAATTTGATAAACTTGATCCACTAGATTTCAAAGGATCAAACTCGTCCATATCAGAAGATGCGTCAAGTTTAATAAGATCTTGCATTTCTTCTTTTCTCTAAAAGATATACAAAGAATTAGTTTTCTCATATGCAAAGTAAATATTAAATTATAAACAGGGATGGAGCATGTACCATTATAGTAAGATATATAACCTAAGAGACCTTTTGACAATTCTGTTATATGAGGAGTGGCAAGCCTGATGAATTACGAGGATATTCTCAAGGTTCGATAACCCAGCACATGTAGGAATTGGCCGATTCTAGACCGGCACTTCCACATTCTACACCGATTCCAACTGCGCATGCGTGAAATCCAAGATGGCGGCCGCGGGAAACTTGACTCTTGTCAAGAAATTTGCATTTTCGCGGGAAATTTGAATGTTGACAATTGGGAAATTAAAATTTTCTCAATTGAAAAATTAGATTTAAAAATTAGTAGATTTGTCACTAGATTCAGAATTTAAGAAGAAGAAGAAGAAGATGCAACGTTGTAAGTTTGAATTTTGGTGCAAAAAAAATAACTAGATTTTAAAAAATACTAGAATTGTCACTAGATTCAAAATTTAAGAAGGCCGCAAATATTTATTTGGAAAATGGAGGTTAGAGAAATAGCAATATGTAAACAAACAACTATCTTGTCGTGTTGATAAGAATGTAATCACCGTTCGTGCTACGTGATCATCGTTCGGATAAAGATTCAAGTATAGGCAAATAAATAATATTTACATTGTGGTACTCGTAAAATCAGTAAAGGAAAATTTAGACAATGATGTGGAAATATCAGAAATCAAACGTATTATTTCTGGCATATGAAACAAAAGACTGAAATATATGTGTGATAGTATTATTTAAAGGCAGTAAATAACTATTATTAATTACTGAGATAACTGAATCATTTACAAAACTGCATATTGATTATATGCAACATCCAGTTCGCTTAAAAAAGCGTGTAAGGGTAGATGGATCCATTTCTAGAACCGGTAGAAGTCTTCATCAGTACACTCTGCTTTTGGAAGCATGATTGTAATCAGTTAATTAAAACCAACCAACGTACCACCCGACTTCATTAAACTAATGCGAAAATTCTCTATTGGCAGTTGACAAAACAACACCTAGTGATATTAACCATTATGAGGCGCTAACCCATCTCCATAAACGAGATGATAAATGAACTTTAAGAATCAAAATCTCTTTGAATTAACCCGTCTAATTCAGTCAATATTCAGTTTTCGAACTTATCAATCTAATTACTTAATAATGGTTAATTACTATTTTAAAATAATACTATCATACTTGTATTTCATTCTTAATGCAAAGAAATTTTGATTGTTAAAATTTATTTATCATCTCGTTTGTAGACGAGTTAGCGCCTCATAATGGTTCATCTCACTTTAAGTCTCGTTTCGTCAACTACCATCTGCGTTCACAGATCTCTGTAATAATGCGTTGTGTACATTATATAAAGAATTTTCAGATTAGTTTAAACAAGCCGGGTGCTACGGTATGTTGAGCCGTTCATTTTCTTTAACTGTTGACAATAATGCTACCGAAAGCAGAAAGCACTCATGAAGGTTTCCACCGATGTCAGAAATGGATCCATCTACCCAGACCTACTATTTAAGCAAACTTGTTGTTTCATATAGTCAATATGCAGTTTTCGAAACGATTAACGTGCGTAATTTAGAAACAAAAGAACTGCTACTTACGACGATATTGTGGCAACTGTTGATAAAATAATGCCTGAAAACCGACGTTTAAGAAGGATTTTTTTTGGGAGTAGCAAATTAATATTTGAGATTTTTGAATATATAATGATGTAACAGATTGTAACAAATAAAAATCAACATTCTGTAGTGAAGGATTTGGCCATGTGCAATAAAGATGCGAGCTTTACCTCTTCGATGTGTATAATCATTCTAATACTCAGTGGTGGAGAGACATCCAAAAAAAATATGATTCCAGGCTTTAAACTCCTGAGACGAATTTTTACTGCTGATTCCTAACTTTTGGTTCGTTAGTTATTATAAAGATATAAAGTATTAACTATTAAGAATAACCTAGACAAGCAAAAAGAATTGTACATTTTAATTTAAGATGCTTTAAAATAGTGTTTGTACTTATATTTAAAATGGTTTCTATAAGATCTTCTTTCATTGGTGATCTGATATAGGTTTTTATGACCCTCAATTTTGAATTACCTTAATAACATTTAAGTTTAGCCTTAGGTCAAAGTACTTTCAATGTTTGATCTAAACTTCTCGAAAGGTAGTTTTCTGATTTATTTATTTTAGACACGTTCGACGCTTCTTTGCTTTTTTCTGCCAGTTTTGATATTTTCTGGCAGAACTCCGCCAATTAAGATGATTTAAAAATTGTTTCTTTCCATTTTCTGATAAATTTATCCAAATAAAGTTACCAGATGTCGGATATGCTGGTTGAAGTTCTTTTGTTAATATTTTCCGTGTCTAAGAATTGGTATAAATTTTACCAGGGGCGAAATCCCCCTTGGTTAGGTACTGCATGTGATTTTTAAATCTCAATCTTCTGCAATCTCGTTTAGCGTATCTTAGGCACTGATGATATTAGTTGCATTATTAGTAACAATTACTACAATTTGACCTTTTCTAACTTCATGTTAATCCAATTATTCTTTCGCTTAATTTTCGAAAACTTTCATTAGCAGAACATATAGCTAAGTTTCCATCATTATTTACAAATTGGAAGTTTACTCCGATATAATGAGTTTCTTGGCGAATACTTTTAAAATAAACTTATCTTTAAGATTGTTTGAGTGAAACTTTCTGGTTTTTAGCTTCAAAGTCATGTTTCTGATATGTCTATTTAATGACACGCCCAGTTTTGTGAGAACTTCACTATTTAATTACTCAAAAACTGGAGAAGCGAATAATGCTTAGAGGTACTTAATTTTGAACATCCAAGTTGATCAACTCTTCTTTAATTTCTTCTGTTGTCATTGTAATAGTAATCGTGTTTCTTGGTAAAAATTAGTAATTGCAGACAATGATTTTTTTTTTTAGTTTTCGATGTAGAACAACTGGGCCTTTGGAAATTAATGGTTGGGCATTTGGAAATGCATGTGCTTCTTTTCCAATCATAAAAATATTTGGGTGTGAATTACATTTTCTAAATGAATGTTATGAAATTTTTAAAAGTCTATGCGGCCTTTATAGCCAGCTCGCAGATTGGCCTCTGTGTATACATAATGTGTATGCGCCATTGTAAATGCATGTAAAAGGGAAGTAAGAGAAATATATAAAATTTGATTTACATAAAGTGATTCAGTCCATTTTGATATATCTTTTATAAAAAGTAAAACGTAATATATTATTAGTTTGGTTCCTATGTGCACGCATCTTCTATTACATAATGAGTTCTAGAGCAATTTGTATAACTGTTAAACACATGTCAATTTTTACCAATTATCCAATATGTTATATATTTGAAACAGGAATTATGTCAATGCTATTTATTTAATTATCTAATAGTCATATTAATATTTATTTACTTTTCTAGCAGGAGAATAGCCGGTGGTTGTTCCACTTGCTCGCGGTGGATCTAAGCGAACTACATCGAACATTCCGCGACGAGCTCCATTCGCATTAGCGACTACGAAAAGTGGTGGTTGTTCATGACCGCTACTTTCTCCAGCACCTATACCGCCACTCACACCGACAACAAATGGTGCACTACCAAAAGCGTCGACGACACGTGACTCGTTTTGATATTCATTAGATGTTGGCCAACGTGTTACTGGCATTGGATGCGCTACAACAGACATAAAAGTATTTTACATTTTTATAAGCAGATATGAAACATTCAAATTAGAAATTTTAAATGAGCAATGGTATTGTTATTCACTTACATAGAAAGTAAACTTAAGGTACTTAAAACTAATGTTATCTTAAGTTTGAAAATTAAACATAAAACTTAGAAACTATTAAATAATAAAATCATGAACAAAGACTACTTGGGCCCACTTAGATCAAGAGAAACAAAAGCTATCCGAACACTAGTAGGCACAATTCCCACACAAAAAAGAGCAGTAGAAAATAATGTAGGTAATGCAGAAAATAATGTGGAATGGACTAACTTTAAGGACGTCATTCTTGAAAAGCCCCAAAAAACGTAGGTAATGAAGACCAAAAACAATTCGTAAGATAATAAACAAAAATAAAAAATGAAATTACTAATTAAATTTTACCAGTAGCTGTAGGAGGTGGTGAAAACACTTCATCCGGTGACTGTAACAGCATACGACTCGCTTGAGCATCATCATTAGCGCCAGCAGCTGTACCACCAGTAAGATGATTCGCATTGTAATGGAAGGAATGCGTTGTAAACGGCCATCGCTCTGGGCTCGCATTCGATGAAGTCATATGTATATCAGATGGATGAGTTAAATTTGTGCTAGGATAATGTTGGGATGATGGAGATGACATAACGTGAGACGATGGCGCATGTTTAAAATTTTCCAAACTACGAACTGGTTTTAGCTATAAAAAAGACTTAAGTTGTCAAAAATGCAAGAAATATGTAAGTAATCATTTTAGTACAGGACTAACTCAAATAATAATAATTGTTACCGGTTTTCATGTGAATAAAACTGATTATATTTTAATCTATTATGACTTGCAGTTACGAGGGTGGTCTGACATAAATCTAGCCTTCGACAATGGCTTTACATGAAAATGGAGGCATATTGGTTTCGACATCTGCCATCCAACACATGACGTCTGTCAAAATTTGAAGCAAAAAGAACAATTAATTTGGTTTTTACAGCCATCGCAAGCAAACAACTTTTGTGTTTTGTGAAAAATTGAAAAAAGTCGGATATCGTTCAGTGATTACGTTCCTTCACAAGAAAGGGAAAAACAATGCAGAAATCAAAGAACTAGATGCTGTTTATGGCGAGTCCGTACCGTCGCTAGCAACAGTTAAATTTTGAAATTTGTTCGTGGTCGCACGAGTGTTTTTGATAATGATCACCCAGGGCCCTCAAATATCGTCACTACACCAAAAAACGTCAACGCAATATATGATATGATAATGGCAAACCGTCGAATCAATATCCGTGAACTAGCACAGACTGCAAACATATCAACTAAGCGTGTACACGCCATCATACACAAACATTTGGATATGAAAAAGCTATCCGCAAGATGGGTG
Organism: Adranes taylori; assembly: GCA_009867245.2. NCBI lineage: Eukaryota > Metazoa > Arthropoda > Insecta > Coleoptera > Staphylinidae > Adranes > Adranes taylori. The sequence continues at coordinate 6,637 of WYDF02083996.1, read as the reverse complement.
CCGCGTTTACTCACTATCGACCAAAAACGCACACGTGTGACGGACTAGGAGAAGCTATTGGCGAAGATAAAACGTGATCCGAAGAATGTTTGTCGTCGATACGTCACTGTTAATGAAAGGTGGGTCCATTGCTACACGCCGGAGATGAAGGAACAGTCAAAGCAATGGAGAAAAATCGGCGAAGACTCACCGAAGAACACAAAGACAACCCGATCGGCCGGTAAAGTGATAGCGACTGTTTTTTGGGATGACAAAGGTATTATTCTTATTGATTACTTGGCAAAGGGTATCTACCGTACTCACCACATCTAGCTCCTTGCGACTTCTTACTGTTCCCTAACCTAAAAAAATGGCTTAGAGCACGCCGTTTTGCAACAAACGATGAAGTGATGACCGAAGCTTCCACTATTTTAAAGAGCTCGAAAATTACTTTTCGGATGGGGTGTAAAAAAAATGCGTTTCCTTACTTAAGCTAGATTTTCGTTAAATCACCCTCGTATTTGAAGCAATAGATTTAAATATTATAATTTACTCTATTAAAATAATTAAATAGATTGTATGAAGAAGATAACATGCAATGTAATTAAAATTTTCCAAGAATTGAAAAACCAATTTTGGAGTATTTTTAATATTGGTGGATACATTATTTTGATAATATATACAAAAGTTATTTAACAATAAAAATATATTTGTTTTTCTCATTCACTTTTTCTTTTCTATGTTCGGTTTCACCATATTACAAAATCATCAAACACTACAATATGCAACAAATATTGTTTGGTGGGTAATTTACATCAACATCCTAAATGAACAGCTTTACACTATTATAAAGAAATTTTTAAATAATTGATATAACATACAAAAATACGAAAAACTCATAGGCTAAAAATGTGAAAGCTCATCAACATTCCATATAAAGCTATTCAGATTTGAACTTACCGATCTATCAACAGGGGGTGTTTCTAAATTCAAGTGGAACAAATCTTGCATTTCATTCATTAGATCTATCCTCGGAATATCTAGACCAGGTGATCCACTTCTCGATTTCGAAAAAATATCAGGTGATATCGGTGGTGGACTCAGTGGACTATATGGTCTAAAATAAAAAATATATCATAGAATAGAATATTACTTTATTGCGTTTGTAAATATACATACAATAGCAAACGTCAACAATGAGAAATAAGATACTAAACAAGATATACGTATATGAGACTATATAACATAACATTTAAATAAATCCAATGTAAATCACTAATAAATCGACATGATAACAAACATGATAAAATTTATATAATTTATAACTTAAAAGTGAATTTAATAAAAAAAAAATATTTATATACAGACTGTATATACAAACAAATGTTAGTACTTTCAGATTTAGAAAGACATATATAGATATAAATAAAGATATGAACTTTATTTCATCTTTTTACATCACATGTATTTAACAATAAATATGATTACACTGAACTTGAATGGCATTTAACGGCTTCATAGTATTCGCTGATATCATAGGGTTCGATTGTCATCGAATAAGTCATGATGTTTCCATATAAATTTTATATATTCAAATACGTATATTACAGCTAGCGTTAACTGCTTGTTACATCTGAATATTCCCCTACATGTGTCTATGGTCTTTTTTTTATTTAACACCCTTACCGCTCTCTTTTGGACGGTAATTATGTTCACTGGGACCCCAGAATACAATACCGTATCTGAGTAAAGAATATATGTTAGAGTAATAGTATAACGTACCGACAGAATTATTTCTATTTTTGTATATTAACCCTAAGCCGTAGCAAGCACCATGTATTTTTTTTAATATGGCATTTGAAATTAATGTCGGATCTATGACTACACCCAAGAGTGTCACTTGATTTTTGAATTCAAATGTTAATCATTATGTTGGGTGGCGTAACGATATTCTCATTTATTTAAAAATATACGTATTTAGTTTTGTCCTGGTTTATTATTAATTTATTATTTTTACACGATTCTTCTTCGGAGCATCTTGGTCGTTAGTCTTTTTGTCGTTAGAGCGTCTTGGTCGTTAAAGTCCAAATCGTTAAAGTCGTGACCTGTTACTAATAGAATTGTATCGTCTGCGTAATTGAAGATATACGTGTTATTCATCTGTAATGTAAACACATCATTGATGAAGATCAGAAATAAGAACGGACCGAGTATACTGCCCTGTGGGACCCTCATCGTCATATCGCGCGACCCTGACACCCGATCATTTCCACATGGATATTTCAGCTTTACTAAATGAGTTTCTCCTGATAAGTATGACGCAATCCAATTTAGAGCCACGCCTCTGATTAGGTAGCAACTCATCTTAGACTGCAACATTTGCCAGTCTATTGTGTCAAACGCGCGCGACAAATCAACAAAGATGCCACATTGCGAAATCGGAAAACCAGTATTTAAAGATATAAATCAAGGATATACAGTACACCTTATAAACTATAAAAAACTAAAAGTCTACTTAAAAAATTACGAAAATGCTCAGGAAATTCTATCATTCAACGAATTAGCACACACTCTGCATCGGTATCTTCAAACTACTACGACCAAATCCACAAACAAAAAACTTCTTGGATGGTATACAGAAGAAATAGATCGGAAAATGAAATTCTACAGACTGAAGCTTAACTACCCTAAAAATTATAATGCTAAAAAAGCACAGCTAAAGCGAGAAACAAAAAACTCAGTCAAAAAATAAAAAAGAATTCTACGAAAACTTATTTCTACAGAACAAGGACTCACCAAGAAAAGTATGATAGACAATGAAACATTTAAATGGAACAGATAAACAGCACAAACCAATTGAATCTATTGAAGTGGGAAATGGATACATCACTAAAGACGAATTCGGATTAACAAACGAAAAGGAAGTATTAAAAATAATCAGCAATCTGAAATCAAACGCATCACCTGGCCATGATGGCATAAAATGCAAACTTGTCAAAAAATTTAAAGACAAACCAGCGCCGACTATATGCAAATTAATCAATGCCAACATGAAAGCAGGAATATCACCCAATGAACTCAAACTAGAGAAATTTACACCAATACAAAAAATGGCAAGACAAATATAGCAGGAAATTGTTGACATATTGATGTTCTCAACATCTTTGCCAACATTTTCGAGCATGTGATTTATAACAAGCTACGTGATTCATCAAGGACGCAATTTGTAGCTGTTTAAATCAATATGGCTTCTTAAAAATGAGAAATACACAAACTGCAATATCAAATATGATGCATTCCTTGATCAGAAAAGACAGTAGTGTTACATGTTTGTTGATGGACATCAGGAAGGCCTTCGACCTGGTCGAATACGAAATTCTCATCAAAAATGTGACTTGGGAATAAGAGAAAGAGGACTGGTTCTAATCACAGACTACTTGAAGAATAGGATGCAATATGTTAATGGCTCAATTCTGGGTCCCATATTATTGAATCTATACATACATCATTTAATACTCCTAAATCTGGATGGACAGATAACACTATAGGCCGATGACTCGTCATTATTCTCCTTTGGTAAGAAAGAAAATTAAAATAATATAATAAAATCCCACATCAACAAAATCATCGAATGGACAATTCAAAATAAATCGGCGGTTTACGAAAAAAAAAAAACAATTATATGCTACTGAACGGGAAAATTAATGATATTATAAAAAGAAATTAATAATAAAGCCATAAACAAAGTAAAACGCGCAAAATATCTAGGACTAATTATTGATGAAAAAATTATCTTTAGTCTACAGATTCAAGAACTAATAAACAACATGAGATTTAAGCTGACAATTTAAAAATATATAGCTTCTGACTACCGCATAAACTTAAATGTCAGTTAAATTATTCATATGTAAATTCGCACCTAGCATACATGATACCATACTGGAGACAAGGAAATAAGACAGTGCAGCGAATGCAAAATACAGCTATAGAAAATTTATTCAATCTACCGTATTTCACATCAACAGACAAAAATTACAACCTGCTATGTGAAGCTGATATAACAACTCTAGAAAATGTTAAACTGATATATAAAAACAAACATAACCTGATTAACACAAACATTGAATTAAATGTAAATAGCCGCATACACAACCATGCAATAAGACAAGCAGCAAACTTCCTAATGCCCTAAACATTGGAAAACGTCGTCTCATTGGAAAAGTTATCTCAAAGTTCAACAATCTTCCAGAAGAAACACAACAGGCAGCTACCATTGAAAACTTCAAGATGGGCTTTCACCATCTGATACATAATCGAAGGACAAATAAAATAATTTTGATAGCATTTTATAATACATGATTTAATAGTTTTTTCGTATTGCTATTCTACTGTATTTTTTATTTCCTACATACTCATTCAACTATATAAACGCATTGTATATCTTCTTCTATATTATATTGTAGAATTGATATCTTATGCGACTTGATGGGTTTTACAGTCGCAACTTATCGTTAATAATAATTCTATTCCCGGATGAGCTAAATTTTTTCAGAAAAACAATTGATCATATCAATTTCAAATAAACATATTATTACACTGAGTGACTAATTATAGTACTTGCAGCCGGTAATAAGGCATGAAAAGAGAACTTTATAATAAGTTCAAAACAATACTAGGAGCGACACCTATCTGATGGCAAGAAAACCATGTGTTGACGAAAGGCGAGGATAACTGCGAATAATTTTTTATGCATAAAACTCATAAGTTAGCATGCGAGAATGTAACACATATAAAATCATTTGTTCTTTGAAAACTCATGGCTCGTTTGTGTAGTGGGCTAACAACCGACCGGAAATGGGAAGAGCCGGGTTCGATTCCCGGATGAGCTAAATTTTTTCAGAGATACAATTGATCATATTAATTTCAAATAAACATATTATTACACGGAGTGACCCATACTCATGAATTATCTATTTCTAGTTAATAATCATAATAACAACAAAAAAATCTAATCCTGAGGAATCTAATCTTCACTGTCATATATCAAGAAGTAACAAATTTAGTTAATGCTAACATTTTATTAAATACAAACTGTACTGTATAGGACTTGTTAGTATTTCTTGCTCGTTCATTATGAATAATGTAGAATCTAGTATACGCACACAAACCTTTCAATTGCCGATGTCTTCAATGCGGCGAGTGATGCTGCTGCAGCGACATCTTTCCTAGCGCCGGCAACCATCCCGCCTACAACTCCATTTCCAAAACCAAATGAACGCCGTTTGCTTCCAACTGTTGGTGAATTCGGTGCCGATCGAGGTTTCTCATAGGCACCTTTCAGCATGTTGCCTACACCAGAGGCCGTATGTCGGCCACCGTTTCGCAACTGATGTGGACTGTGCTGTGTGTCACGCAATTTCAGCTTGAGTTCTTTGTACGCACTTTTCATGCCTTTACCGCCATCTTTTACCTATTTCAACAAATTGTTTGATTAATTTAATATATAATTTTCTCTGGAAAAATAAATTATGAATTTAAATTAATAGATAAAACTAAAACAATCTTTTTAAACAACCAAGCGCATATTCTGAATTATCTACATTATAGAATACATCATAAAAATGATTGAAGTATAAAATCATAAATAAAAATGATGTAAGAGGTTGTGAATAGGTCCAGAACATGGGTTCAAAATTCCACTTATAATAACTGAAATACGAAAATATAAGGGATGTAATATTATGTGGATAAAAATTTTGTCACATTTCACTGATTGTTATTAAAAGCAAAAAGTGGTTACAACTTTTCGTGGTTATTGAGTTTAGACTTCACACAAATCAGGATAAATTAAAAATTAGTGGATGGGCGCGACACCTCTTCTTCATATACTGGAAGAAAAAAAAAAATCCTATAAACTGCATAAAGCAAAGGTTAATCTATTGATTGTTAATCATTTTAACTCATAACATGTCTATTAAATTTAATTCACTTAATAGTTCTTGGAGTAGCAACGATTAGCATAAAAACCTATAGCTGTAGCCATATGCCTACTTCGTACGTCTCTGAATTTAATATTTTCCCGTCCTTTGCTAACTTTCCGTTCGACAATAATAAATAGTAAGCTTTACGTGTATTCGAACGTATACTAAAATGTTAGTTGTCAGTGGCGGATTTAGGGTAATCAAATAAAACTGAGGACAATATCTTTGGAACTATTAAAGTTAGACGCCTCATGCTGGACACGGGTTTAAAAGGGATATCGAGCTCTATCATAGTAAGTTTTTGATCAGCATTAAGCATTTATCAGTGTTTTCAATCACTCAAACTCTTAAAAAAATGACTTTTCAATATTTTATACATTCCCCAAATTTTATATTTCCAGCTTTCATAGTAACCAAGTTATTAATAGTAACCATAGTAATAGCTTTCATAGTAACCATCTTCTTCTCACCTCCGCATTCGGAACCCTATCTCTCAGAGAGAGAGACCCAACATAGCTCTTTCCATGCTTCTCTATGTCACTCTTATTTTGTTTGACGTTTGCTTTGTTAGAGTCAGTGTTTCGGCTCCATACGTTAACGCAGGCAGAACACACTGGTTATAGACCCTTCTCTTTTGACATATGGGAATATTTGATCTTAAGATGTAGCTCAGTTTT
>WYDF02083985.1:0-11070 GCA_009867245.2 Adranes taylori | reverse complement strand
AGGGTTCTGTTGGTTTTTCCAATATAAAACTCCTTACAGGTTTTGCATGTTAATTTGTAGATTCCACTTTGTTGATAACAGGACCCTCAAAGCAAGATACAGAGTGCATCAATATGCAACAAGAAGACCGGACATTTACCACTCACATTACGCCAACCATCTACTCAACAACAATAATCAACAAGGTCCAATTGAAGAAACTATGAAGATCTTGAGAATGAGCAATAGAAACTTAACCATTAAAGAAATCATCGAAATGATTAAAAATAAACTAAACAATAAGTTAATAAATGAACAGATAAACTGTAAATTTAACAGTCTACTAACACCACTCACGATCTTATATGGAAACAATGTACATCAACATCACAAAACAATAGTACATCCGACAACGCCGCATATATAACTTTAGACAGAAGACAAACACGCACAGCAAACGACACAACTCGATCATAACAACAGTCAGTTCGATAATGGACCCACGTCCGAAACTCGAGTCACAAAGTAAGTGATATATAATAGTGCTTACGACGTTTTCATATATATATATAAATATATTTATATATATATATGTTTTATATAAAAAAATATATATATAAAATATATGTTATATATATATTTTTTTTAATATATATATATTTTATATACAACGTTTATCTAATAACAATGCATTATTGTTATATAATGGATATAAAAGCAAGGTTTCAGGCTTGTACTGCTGCTTAATAATATTTACTTAAGTTCCGGTAAATATACTTCGCTATCAGTCTGACTGATGAAATATGGACACCATTTTGAGTTTAGTACATATGGAATATAAAACCCCCTACTAGATTTTAACCATTTTCTTAGTTTGATAAATTGATATTAAAATTATTAGCTGCAGACTTACAATAATTTTTATTTCATACGATGTGACTGATGAAGGTGCTCCAGATTCATGGAAAGCGGACTATATAGCGCACGAAAGTAGTAATGAGTTTCAAAACGACAAACTGTTTGGAAAAAAAAAACGTTTTGCGAAAAAGTCGACCAAACTGTTTTTTTTTTTATATTGAGTCAAATACTTATTTATTAGATAGCTATACGAATTGTTTGATGCAACGCTTAGTCTGTTTCGATAAAAATCTCTCGCTCTCTTACTCTTTCTTTACGTGCATTGTGTATAAGCAAGCAGCAGGCAAGAGAATCGTTGAAATATATCGGTTTCTTTCTCTTCGTTTTGCATTTATGAAACTGTTATTTTAAAATCTATTATTTAAAAACTATTATTTTTGCTTCATGCTTTTTCCCAACTGTTTGCGTACGATTTATCAAATGTTGATTTTAAATTTCTGTTTTTAATCAACAATTTTGTTTGGATAAGATTGGATATGTTAAAAGCAAGTATTGCTCATGCTAATTATTTTCTTTCGTTGATATTGAATTTTCATTTTTGAATGAAATTAGTATTATATTATTATAAATTGTTTAATAATTTAATATATTTTGAAAAATTAATATTTTAATGAATATTGTTTTGAAGATAAAATTTAGTTAATTATAAATAATACAGAAGTATTTCATGATTTATTAATATTGCAATTCTTTTTGTAATAAATTGTTAAGATAACCAATTACAACTATTTGTTATAATTCTAAAATAATTTGAAATGTGGTGTGATACAGAATAATCTAAATCAGTGATTCAAAACCGCCCCCCCCCCCTTTCTCTATAGTTTTGTGGGGACCGTAGGAATTAGTATTTGTTGTATTTTGAAATTAATCTAAGAATTAAAATAGTTGTTATAAGTCTAGGTTTACAATTTAATTCTCCAATCTATTTCTCCAAAAAATATTCAGAAATATATTCTGAAAATATATTTCAGAAAAAGGGAAGAGGAAGGTGATAGGGGCCATGACACATTTTAAGAATTTAGGAGTAGCACTGATTTAAGTGCTACTTAGATTGCAGGCAATGTTGGAAGTTTATGTTATTAAATACAAATTAATTTATTTGAACATTTAAATGGAATAACAAATTTGAAATTTGATTTTACCAATAACAAAATCATTTAAGTGATAATTAGCGTATAGTCACAAGTTGAAAGTTTATGTTATTAAATACAAATTAATTTATCTGAGCATTTAAGTGGAATAACCAATTTCAAAGTTTTTTATATGATGGCAACATTTGCTTCAGATGTATTGATATATGTGTCTGCTATTTATTAATAATAACTTGTAATATAATAGTATATGCTAAGTGATGATTCGACGAATGTATGTACCCCAATATAGGATTCAATGTACACCCCTGCTGATTTTGTAACATCTTAGATGATTACTAAGTAATAAACTTTGTACAATGGCTATATACAAAATCAACGCCCCTTGACCTATTATTTACACAGCCTCCATACCGAACATAAGAAATTATTTTAGGTGACCAAAATACCCCTTTATTTAATTGTAACTCTCTTAATATTATAATAAACTGCCGTTAAGGTTGATACGAAATAAAACGAACTTAGCAAAATGCTACGGAATCAGAGAACTTACCGAAATTCAAATGTCAAAATATAAGTTCTAACAAGAGACAATTCCAATGAATAGATACGAAAAGAAAGCCAATTACAGGACGGAAATACTCCCCAACACATGGTAAGTAAATATGCTTAATGATATAGATGTAATTACATATATTGCCAAACCTAGGGTTCACAAAATTGGCCAAAATTCTGTCTGAAAGTTCTAAAATTCAATCGCTGGGTTTCTTTAAATACACCTGCAGTTACAAAATTTACCATTTAAGGTGGATTTACTCAAGATGGATACTGCTATATCTGCGACGGAACTCATGGCAGTAAAAGCAGTTCTGAGATTGACTCATGTCTTTCTAAATATTTACAGGACCTACCTGATACTGTCAACCACGTAGGTTCGTTTTAGACACATGTGCTGCTTAAAATAGTACAAGTATGTGGCCACGCCAATTTTGTATGCTGTAAATACAACTAACCATCCCAGTACAATCGACTAAAAATTTATGGAGTCCGGGCATGTTTACCGTGAAGCTGATTCTATAAGCTTCAAGGTACAAGAAGGTTTATAATACTTGAGAATGGTGTTTGTTGTTATCAACCTTGAGGATAAAGTTCAGGCCCTATAAAGTGTACAATCGGAAATACACTTGTTATACGGTTTGTTACTGATGTAATGTCAAACAACACCTTAAACTGTGATGGCCATAACGTAGAATGGTTACGTATCAAATGGACGCGTTTTTAGAGGTCCAAATCATTTCTAATTCAATATAAATACGATCAATCATCAGGAATATGTTTTGAAATAGATATAACGTCAACAAGATAAACATCTGGCCGTAAAAATAATTGGGCTTTTACAAAACCAACACCTAGATAATCTGGTCGCATACCTGTTTCAAACAAAACTAAAGATGATTTAATTTTTTTATTTAAGTAAAAAAATATCCTTGAAGGTTACACTGACTTTATTGCTGGTTTACCTTCAATATCTACTATAACCTCTACTATAATATCTACTACTTTTAATATTTTTCTAATTGCCATTTTGTCGTAATAGGTTAAAGATTACAAAAAGAAATTATAATGTTCAGACCTTTGCTCAAATTTATACAAACTTATAAACTTGGTAACTCTGAAAATAACACATACCACCTTTGCACATACCGTCTTCGCGCTTACCACATATGTGCCATCGATATAATAATTATAACAAATCATCGATATAATAGAGGCATCTTCCATGTGTATCACAAGCAGAATAATGTTATTTTACACTGGACCATTGTGACCTAGTGACCCGTTTCTTAAATAATCCTTTTTCATAACATAACGAAAAAAGTTGTTAAGGCGCTTGATAAATTATGTGCCACACATTTTGTGGCGTAGATATGCAAAACATGCTGCTTACCAGTGGTTTTTTTTTAGAATAACAGGTAATTTGATATTACTATCCTAAGTAATTTATAAATCAAATTATTATTGGCGAACGTTCTCATATCATATATAATATATAAACGTCTAACTTTGTCCGTCCGTCTGTCTGTCGTGTCGTATTTTGTGTCTAGAACGCTTTTGATTTTATTATATCAAGCATTTATGTGTGAGTGAGATAGTTAGTACTTTTGTGTACGTACGAATGCTGCATTAAAAGAAACATGAATTACGTTCAATACTAGCAGTGGCGTGCATTTAATGTTTTTTATTATGTCAGATTATATTATATAGCTTTACTCTGTTAATTACGAAAAACGCCGGTAGGGGCCAAATAACCGAACTCATTTGGGTAAATAAAATATGACCTGGTAATGAATATTCGTTTTACGACGGGTTATCATCATGTCATATAATAGTTTGTGAAGGAAATTTTTTAAATTAAACAAAATATTGTAACAGAATAAATTATGAAATTAATATTTCTTATTACTTGTGTCTCGAAAAAATGTTTACCCCGGCCGGGACTCGAACCTGGACCTTTCGATTGCCGGGCGATTGCTCTTCCAATTGAGCTAACGGGCACTTATTCGAAGACACAAATAGTTTTTCGAGACGCCAGTAATAACAAATATTAATTTCATAACTGATTCTAATTAAATAATGCCAGCATGGCGGTTTAACTACGACACATAAAATATTCAATTAAATATGCGACCGCCATCAAAGCGGAAAAGAAATTAATAGTTGCCTTTTATTAATAGTTGTTATATAATTTGCCTACCTTAATAGATACGGAAAACAAATACATATTAAAAATAATTTATATCTTCGAATAATTGCCCGTTAGCTCAATTGGAAGAGCAATAGAGAGGTGCGGGTTCGAATCCCGAACGGGCTAAACATTTTTTCGAGGCATAATTAATAAGAAATATTAATTTCATAATTTATTCTATTAAATAATGCCAGCGTAGAGATTTAACCACGAAATATCAAATATTCAAAAAAATTGTAACCATATTCTTTCCTACTCTAGCCCTTAGAATTATTTTCCTAGATCCATCTTATAATAGTTTTTTCATACTAAAATAATTTATGTAATCATTATTAAATATTATCTATATATTATCTATTACATCGGCAAACATATCAATGAAACACTAATTATAAAATTACAAGACTAACTTGCATCGCCTAAAAATAGAAATATCTATCGAACGATCTTGACGAAACAGTATTAAAAATCTACAGAAATTTACATTTTTGAAATTTATGCGCATTGCACAAGATCTATGAATCAAATGCACATTAAAATAACATGGTATAGTAGTGAATACTTCCATAAATAAGTAATTAAAAAAAATACATTCCTATTCACATAATGAGAGAAATCTTCATACACTAACCATTTAACAATTATTTTGTTACCTACTCAACTACTCGTCGAATGCCATAATAATTACACATCATGTGAATCAAACGATTACGTATTTGCTAAGTGTTTGTATAACAATTTTTTTAACGCAGAAAACGATATTTAATACATTTCAAAAAAATACGACGTTTTTAAACAAAATCCCTAAACATCAAATGCAGTTTTCATCATAATTAACACACTTAATTTTACAGCAAAATTTATATTCTATGAAATAATACTATTTACAATTATCTATTAAGAGTGACGGTGTACAGCGCGAACGGCTTATACTAGGGATGATTCCGAGGTGGTTAGGATAGCTTTAATTGTCTAAGCCCCTAATTACTAATTGTTTGGATGAGTAGCCACCTAATAGAATTATCTCACCGTTGATTGTTAGGAACTACATTTCTAATTTAAATAAGATCTACTGAAGTACGATAGGCATAGTGCTATACAAGTAATATTCAAAGCAATGGATTTCATATTTCAGTTTGTACCTGTACTTTTTCCAGTCGAAATTACATCCACCCACTATCCAATTGGACTACATTATTTGTGTAATCTTCTGCAGTACTCAAATATTCTACAGTAGTCATATTTTCGGTTTCTCCAAAAATTACAACATTATCATTATCAATAACATTGTGATGGTTCTGTTTTTTAAGTTTTCATGATTGATTCCAATGTATCTTCGTGCGCTGAACCCGAAAATGACATTAGTTGCTTTCCGTCACGTTCGCAAATCGCAATTTATCAAATATATATGTAGAAAAATGTCAGAAATATGAGACTTAATGACAGAGTGAAAAAGATTTTTTCTTATAAAACGTATTATTTTGCGGCTTATCATAGACATAATATAATAGAATATAGAAAATAGAAAACTCACGATTTTAGGCGTTTTGTCGACATCTGCTTGGACCGGAGATGCTCTCTATGTTCTTCTGGAATCATGTCGGTGCAACAATAGTGAGCCATCATTGAATTATTCCATCTTCCTTGTAACGCTTTTACATTTCTTTGATGTTCTGATGGAATCTCTCACCCATCTCTTCACTAACAGCACCCAGATTCTCAGTCCAAATGGGAAAGTGAAAATGTGAAAGTAGTCCAAATGCGAATGTCGGAAATGAACCTTGAAACTCATGGAAAAGCCTAAATTTTTGTACTTCTGAAGCATAGTCTCAACGATAGACTTGAAATGCGGATAGAAACTTGGTTACTGGTTACAACGTTTTTATAGGCGACCCAGGCTTCTTTTTCAGAAACTTCCATTTATTTTTCTAAATTTCCATCTTTGTAAAGTTTTCTATTGTCCGACTCGTAAGGACACCCTCTTTTAGTTTTGCGGTTCACATGGCCGGAAATTTGTTACAAATGTATTGAAAACATTTACCACCTTTTGGTAAGGCTTTCACAAATTGCTTCATCAAGCCTAATTTAATATGTAGAGGTAGAAGGAGATCTTTAGTTGACTCGATGAGAGGTTTTTGGAGCATATTTTTTGCTCCAGGTTCCAATGACGATCATTGTGGCCAATCTTTCTGATTCCAATGATTTTCCCTGTCTCTGCTATCCCACTCACATAAAAAAAAACAAGGAAACTTTGTGTACCTGCCTTGCTGGCATCGTTATTACTTTGAGATCACCAGATATGATCCACTTATGATCGTCGTACTTAATTTTCTAGAGAACAAATTGTAAATTGACATACCGTTGTTGTAAGTGTACAGAATGCACTAAAGGTATTGACGCATATCTGTTTCCCTTGTGAAGCAGGACAACTTTAACCTTTAATCCTTCGACGAATCGATGGATAGTCACGAATCATGCTTTCTTACGGAATGTTAAATATCTTAAACAGTCCACGCAAATCATTGCAGAATACTAAGCCTCCATCATCCGAAAAGTATGGAATAAAATCTTTTTCTCTGTACCTGAACCAGGAAAACGAAACGCCCACTACGAGCAAATTCTTAATTTAAAGTCGTGAACTAAGCAATTATTAAGCCTCTTTGATCAGATGTAAGTCGCGAATCAAATCGTTCAGGTCAGTTTGTGTAAATAGTTGTGGAGCAGAATTGCCAGGTTCTTACTCCACTTTATTATGTTTGGTTTCTTCAGTTGACTCCATTTCTGAACCATCTACTTCAGGTAAATATTCTGGCTGCATAGACACTGGTACATCTGCACCATGAGGGAAAGGAAAGACGTTAAGCTTATGGCAGATTAGGATAGACGAAGTTCTTTTTATTCTTTACATTGAAACCGTGAACACCAGTTGGAAAAAAGGAACAATCATCACTATGTTTTTGTGGCTCTCGCCAGACCATCGGAACGCCAAATCTGAAACAATATTTTGCACCCTTTGACCACTGTCTCAGTCCTTCAACATAAGTACAGCAACCATAGTGGGGTTCCCACGTTTTATCTTGATCTCCTACTTTTCCACCGAAATACGCAAGATACACTTGCCGCACGAACGGTGTTATATGTCTTTTTTGTCTTAAAACCATTAACTCACCACAAATGTAACAACAGGTATCTGCAGACTTTTTACAACCTCTTGGCGCCATTTCGAACACTGTATGTTTGCCTTCTGGCGTATATCCACCGAGACACAAACACTTTTGATCGCGGAGGATACGTACCAAGAGTTGCGTCAAAATTGGCAGCCAGCTGAGATATACAACACGTTTAATGACGACAGTGCTGCCATCTGCCGGTTTATGATGTCAACGATTCGTTTTCATCATAAACTGACAGTTGGCAGCATTTACTATTTATTTCAATCGTTCAGTACGTCTTATATTTGTTATTTTTTTATTCGATATGTAACACATTTTGACAAATTGCAATTTGCAAAAAATTCTCATGTGATGCTTTTGGATTCAGCGGACAAACATACATAGGAATCATCAAAACTTGAAAACCATTATACAACCGAAAAAATGCAGGTCTGTGAATTATATCTAATTCATCAGTCTTATGGAGTTTATATCTTCTTCAACTAACTCATTATCTCTAGGTATTTCATTTAAATGTTGAATAAATTTGCTTTCATTCATTGCTTTTAGTTCGAAATAGTTTTTACTACACTTATCAGCCATTCTTTTTTGTTCTACTATACAAAAAAGAGTTTATATATTTTCTACTCTTTTAGCGACTACCCCTTTCCGGAATAAAAAAATCTATAATAAATATTCCCTAAGATTAAAAAAAAAATGATGCCTGGATGTAAGAAGTAATGATAAATTGGTTTTTGGTCACATAGCTTAATGCTTCTACAAAATGCGAACTGTCAATACGTCTCTTTATTTACACCATCAAGTTTGTGATTTGTCTCGCACAACATTTTTGCTACTTCAATTCTATGGCGTTTGATGGTTGAGAGAAATGAATCAGAATCCACTAAAATTCCAGAAAATATCCTTAAACCAATCGAATTAAGGCTGGCTGAAATGAAACTTTTATGCGTACCATAATTGGTGAAGTAAATATGACTATATAGATGGCGCCACTATTTACTGAAAAATAGCAAAAGTTTTCAAACATATTATGGTAAACATGGAGGAAAAAGAAGAATTCCGCGACTTAGATGTGGAGAAAGGAAATTGGAAACGGGTGAGAGTGAGTGGAATGGAAATGAACTAGGGGTAATGTAATAGTGTGTTTTGGAGGCGAAATTTAAGGGGGTGTGTGAGAGAAGGAGTAAAAGGTACAGGAATGATGGAGGAGATGATTGAAAAAGGAAAAGAGAGATAAGTTGATAAAGGAATGAACACGGTTAAAATAAAAAGTGAAATAGATTCCTTATTCCTTCTAGAGGGAGGAAAAAGTCATATATTTGCCATAAATCATGAAAAGGAGGGCGGATGAGATGTTGATTGGTGTATTTCGTTTTTTCTGTATACAATTAATGTAAACGTTATTTTTGTAAACGTATATAAATCAAAATAGCAGGAGTTTTGAAGCTGATAAGCCCTAACTTCTACACTATAACAACTGTTTAATTGGAACACGCTGAAATGATATACAATATTTCTGTACCTAATCCGCTAAACTTCTATAGACAACTAACTAGTTAATAAAAAGCACGTTAATAAAAAGAACACGGTTACATGTTAAAGGATTTAAACTTAATGTGACTTCTTAGCAACTACAAAAACATCTTAATAAAAAGTACAGCAGACAGATTTTGACTGTGAAAAGATTATAACCAGTCGCGAAAACCCGACATTTGACTCTTTCAACGTAGGAGCAGCATTCACAGAGTTTGAGAAACTAATGAACCCATATAACTAGGAAACAGGTATTCTCGTCAATAGTTAGTTATTCTCGTCAGTATTTTAGGCCTATCGTTTAACAACATAGCAATCAGAGAATTCCACTATCAAATTAAAATATTAAGTTTAAAAGATGGTTTCGCCTCAAAGTGTTAAGAAAAACAATCGATGCTACCTCCGTGTCGGCCATCTTGAAATCGCTACTGCACAGTTATTTGCTCTACACTCTTTTTGCGACAATTCTATCGATCTAATTACGTGCTCACATGAAAGTATTTTCGCTTTGAAACAAGCTTTATTTCTTGTAGTTTGTAAATGTATTAAAGATTTAGATTAGTTGTATATTTCGATGTTCGTTCAATAGATCGAGTTTAAAATATACGTAGCTATACATGCATATGGCTTAACGACGTCCTTCTTTAATAAAACTGTGTTACTATTACAGATCTAGTTCACAAGTTGATAAATGAGTATTAGTAAATCACACTACAAATTGATACACCTCCATTCAGATTGAATATTTATGCAATGAAAATAATTGATATTTAAATATGCGGTAAATCAGAAATCAAAGCTAAATCGTGTGGAATAGAGTTAATTAGTAAAGAAATATTTATAATCTATACTACATTGGTGTTTATGGTACCTATAACATTCATTTTATGCTCGCATAAATCGTTCCAGATGTAGAGATTAATGATTTATGAACAAATGTCGATGTTTGTAAACTGTGAATATTAAATTATATTTAGTATATAAGTGTACGAAAAATGAGATAAGACTAAACAAGGTTATAACTTTATTGCATAAAATAGATCATGGATTTATTTTTAATTTCGATTTAGTTAAATTTATGTCAATTTATTTAATTTTATCTAGAAGAGGTTCGTATTTATATGTCGGGTTTTTATTACAAAGTTGAGTAAACAAAATTAGTTTTGTTTTACCAATTTAACCGTTTGTTACTCACCTCGGATCATTATAACCCGATAACGTTTTGATTGCTGATTTTCAAGTTGACACCGGCACGCAGAGGGCGTGGTCTTCTATTTAATCTCATTTGTGGTATTAAATAATAATTAAGTCTGCTTTTAAACGTTATATAGTGCGCTTATCACTGTAAAACCGACTGTTTCACCCGACACGAGTAGTGGTGAAATAGTTATTCTTTTCATTTGACATAAGTACATAAGTTACATAATTATTTATATATCTAAACCGAGACGAGTTCATTCACAACATGTTGCTTTTCATAATAATTTACTTACATATGTGTTTCTTTTGATTTAAAAATGTTTTCTATTTTTCTTTTTTTTTTGCCTCTGTGTATGGTTTTAAACATGCACACTAACCCGGCTCAAGGTGTTCAGAGACACCTTCTCTGAATGCACTTGGGTAACTCTCG
>WYDF02083974.1:566-11070 GCA_009867245.2 Adranes taylori | reverse complement strand
GATTTTTTAATTAACTGATTTGCTAACCTCTAATTTTCTCGAAACAAGAGAAAATGGACTTACACCACTTTCAAAATAAACGGTCCATATCTATCATCTTTTATCTTATTGACATTGCAATTTCCTGCATTTTATAACCGACAACAATGGCAATATAACACACAAATGAAACTACATTAAAAGAAAGTTCTGCTCTTGTTTAGTTATATTATTGTATATTGTATAAAACACAGAAATGTTTCAGAATAGAAGTAATACTAGAAATAATAATAGGAATAGTAATGCAAGAAAAAAGAAAAAAAACAAAGAAATAAAAATACTAATAATAAACAAGTTAACTGAATTACATCTGCAGATAAAACGCTTCCAAATGAGAAACGAATAGTCGGAGAGGTGTTTATATTCGTAGTTCGAGGATCCCAAACAGAGTCAGGTAGTCTCGCTGGTAGGAATTTCAGCAAAATAATTATTAAAAGTATCAGGATCTATCTGAGAATATTTCCCAAAGTCTTCTGGTTTTGTTGGATCGTGTGATTACTTTCTCGAATGCATTCCTTTTTGTTTCTCTCAGAGCTCGACGATAATTATGTCGAAAAACATTGCATTCTTCGAATAATGCATCTGTCCCGAAGTTAGTGCATAGATAATTAACCCATGCCAATTCACTTGTGAGCGTAACCTGAAGAAGATGTTCTTACCACGCATCGTAATTGGCCTAATTAATAACGGAGTTAGTTTGTATCCTGGCTAAACATAGGAAATTGTAGAGGATATAACTGCGGAAGAGGTTATAAGAGAAATGAAAGAATAAAAAAAAGGAGGAGCAATGGTCCAGATAGGATGCCTGTGGATGTATGGGAGTGTATGAACGATGATGGTTTGGGAGCGTTAATGAGGGGAATGATTAAGGTATAGACAGGAGAGGATAGAGTGCCGGAAGAATGGAAGAAAGGAGAGATTGTGCCAGTATATAAGAGAGGGAATAGAGTGGATGTTGATAATTACAGAGGTATAACAATAATCGATGGTTTGTACAGATTATTTGCGAGAGTGCTAAATAGAAAATTAGAAGAGGTAGTGAAGAAGAATGAAATATTGAAGAACAGCAGATAACGTAGTTATTATTAACTATACGATGAATCAACATATCGCTAGAAGAAAGAAAATGTGTCTGCTATTCATAAATCTGAAGGCTGCTTTCGATATGATAGTGAGGGAGAGGCAGTGGGTGAGAGTGGAAGAGGTAAGTGTACCGAAAGGAATGACGAGACTGATAAAGGATATGTATGAAGGGTGAGAGTTGAAGATGAGGTATCAGCATGGTTCGAGACCTGCAGAGAAGTAAGAGAGGGTTGTCCGATTAGTGCTACTCTTTTCAAAATATATTTAACGGATTTGGAGGATTTTATGAGAAGGGGGCAAGCGGGGTAATTAATATTGGAAAGACAAAGGTTTGGTCTCTTACTTATGCTGACGACATAGTATGCATGGCATGTAGAAAGGAAGAGATGGATGAAATGATAGAGAGAATGAAGAGATGTATGGATTTGATAGGCAATGTGGAGAAAACGATAGTGATTATGTGTAAGAAGGGAGAAGGGAATGTAGAAAAGATGAGTTTAGTGTAGGTGGTTGTAACATAGAAAGTATAAAAAAAATTTGATGTCTGGGAATTGTTTTATCACAAAATGGTGGGATGAAGAATCAGATTGAAGTTGCAACAAATAAGCAAGAGCTGCTATAGAAAGAATGAGAATGGTATGGGAAAGAAGATTTGGGGAGTCGGTGAGAATGAGGATTAAGATTATGAATGCTTGCGTGAATAGTATAATGATGTATGGAGCAGAAGTATGGGCGGTTGAAGAAAGAGAAATGCTAGAGAACGTTGGACTGGACAGAAATACACCTAATAGTATAGTATTGCAGGAGTTAGGCGAGAACAAAATATGGATTAAACCACTTCCCTTTTCATACTGCTAGTATTTACGCATCTGTCGAATCTATGTACATTCTATTGCTTCAGTTTAGTTTCTGTCTCCGAATAATTAAGATTGACACAACTTTCCAATATTATGATTGCGTCATAGTTTGTTGTTGCTATTGATTGTTTGAAATCATATAATGTTTGGTTGTCAACCAGTTTAACTTTTTTTGTTTAGCTAATCTCAAACTGTGTTATCGATTAAAACGAAATTTTTCTCATTTTCATTTCTCTTGAGTTTTTGTGTTTTTTTTTTTCATAGCACTCAACAACAGACAACAGTAGTTCGAAAAAATGTCAATAACAAACCATGTATGGCTACAGCAATTACTAATTCAAATAGTACAAAACATACCCAAGCAAATTTAGAACAAATTGATAAATATACACAAATAAATTTTGATGATTTTGATGAAGTTATTTTAGTCGAACATGATTACAATGACAGTGATTCTATAAATAATTTAAAGAAAATATCAGAAGGCGTTCAAGCAACTTCATCTAAAGATCAAACCTCCATCGAGGTTAATCAAGGAGGAATTATATTAAAAGGGTCAAAATTACGAGAAGCTCAAGATAATAAAGCCACAAAAATAAATATACCTATTACAAATAATTTACAAACAGTGTTAAGCATTGAAAACAGCCCTGAAGAAGCTTTACAACCAGTTTCGATCAATTTTGAAATATATAAACCGCTTTTGGAGCAACTAACAAGCATAGCAAAACTTCTAACTACCGAAAAAGTATCCAACGCTGTTCAAACCGTATCGATTGGAAGTTTCGATACAGTTTCGAATGATTCCGTACAGTTATCGGCTGGTATTCAAGCAGTTTCAACTGATAATAACGCTAAAGTCGGTTTAGATCAGGTTATAAGTCTATTGAAACTGATTAATGAGAATAAAGAGCTATATCTTACTCAAGATCATCAGTCTACGGATTTAATTCAAGGAGAATTATTGCAGAAGAAAAACTCGGCATTATTTCGTTCAGTTAGTAAGATGGATCAGGAAAAAGATCGACAGGAGATGATTCAGAAAAAAGATGGACACTTTGACGATGAAAAACATTTTATGTAAGTTTGTGTTGTTCATTCCATTAAAAAAAACTTGTTTAATTATGAAATCTTAATTATTAAATATTAATATATATTTAATTACTTTCAAGTAGCAGTTTAAGGGTCGTATTAATTTTCTGAGCTAAAAACCACAAAATATTTAGGTTATTGCTTTACAATTTGTTGTAGGTGGTTTTTATATGTAAATTGTACAACATACGAGGATGTATTGAAAAATTCTTAGCCTACTATAGAAGCAAACAAAATTCGAAAGTCAAAATATTTTATTTTTCAACATACTCTCCTCTTAATTGGATACAATTATTACATCGAACTTGCAACGCCTTTAGACCTTGCAAAAATTATTTATCTTGCTCTGCAAACCAGGCCTCCACAGCTTCAATCACCTCTTCGTTACAAGAAAATTTACGACCTTTTAAATTTTTTTTCGATTGAGTCGGACGGAGCCAGATCTGGTGAATAAGGGGGGTGTTCGAGTAATTCGAAACCTAAATCACGAATTGATTGCATGGCAACATGCGATTTGGGTGCAGGGGCATTGTCCTGCAAAAACAAAATACCTTTGGACAACTTTCCGGGTCCTTTGGATTCCATAATTTTTTCTCGTAGAGTGATCAGTAACGTCGAATAGTAATTCCCAGTTATTGTTCTACCCTTATCCAGAAAATCAATCAGGATTACTTCTTGGCAATCCCAAAAAAAACTGAAGCAAGAACTTTTCCAGCAGATTTTTGAACACGAAATTTCTTATTCCTTGGACAACCAGAGTGTCTCAATTCCATCGATTGCTGCTTTGTTTCTGGGTCTTAGAAATATACCCAAGTTTCATCTATAGTAACAACACGGCTTAAGAAATCTGCATCTTTTTCAAACCGAACACAGATCGAACGCGATGCTTCTACCCTTACACGCGTTTGGTCAACATTCAAACATTTGGGGATACATTTTGCCAAAATTGGTCTCATATCCAAATCGACGTGAACTATATGATGGACGCTTCAGTGCCTCAGATTGTAGCCTAATTCGACGGTATGATAAAATCTTGTCATGAACTGCATCGATATTTACGGGGATGGACACAGAAACTGGCCTTCCCGATCTATCTCCATTTTCAATGGAAAATTGCCCTCTTTTGAAGCATGCAATCCAATTTATCACGGTCGCATATGAAGGACATTGATCGCCATATCTTCGCAAATCTGCGCATTTTCGCAAATGTTTTAACCCCTTCAAATACAGGTACTTGATGATGGCTCGATCCTCCAATTTTTTGATTTTCACAGTTTCGGTCGATATCCTTTTTTTCAAATTTTATTGCGCAACTCTGGTTTGACTTTTTGACCTAAAACTTTATACTGACACTTCTAATAAGCTATTGTTCGTTGCTATGGTAACGCAATATTTTCTTTATCCATGGAACCGGTCTAGGCTAACTAGATATCAATACATCCTCGTATAATGCTCTTGAATATAGCTCTATATATATTTTATCTAATCGAGCCGATCTTTCAAATCCGGTGCATTATAATATTATGTATAGAATTTTATCCATATGTTGTCGAATTTACATAACTCATAAATCAGGCGTAAATACCACCTATTTTGGTGCTCCACGTTGGGCGTCAAAATAATGAAATGGTTTTTATTTTAGTTATAATATATGTATAATTCATTGTATGGGTTTAGTTGCGCTCGTTAAATGATTAATAAAATGTTTTGGCGTTTATTTTACAATTCGGTTATGAAAGAAACAGCTCCAATTAAAATATCCATTCAATTATGTTTCTACAGGGATTTATTAATAATAAAATGTGCGCGCGAGGATGAATTAATATTTGTAAGAATAATTAGTAAAACCAATTGTTACGGCGTCTAATCCACTTTGTTTAAAAATTATGTTCAAGCGCTTTCGATTTTATCAATCAGTTTCAAGAACACGTTAAATACTAGGAGATTCGCGTTCGCTGTTCGTATGCTTCGGTGAAAACATCGGTTCGTATACATCGGTCGAACAGCATCGGTTCGTATGCGTTGTTCGTATTCATCGCTTTTCGTATGCACCAAAATGATTGGACGGGTGTTTACTACATCAATTATGTGCTAGTTTGACGATATAATTAGAATTGCATGTGTATTAATTATTAGTGGTGAGAAAAAGTTTCAAATATATGTATTTTTGCAAATGGGGAATATATAACATTTATTATAACCTGTGTGAATAAGATGATTGTTTTTTCTTTTTGATACAATTTTTTTTATTGCTAATTACATCATATAATTTATCCTTATCATCTAATTATGTACGTCATTTTATGTACGTGATTTGCTAATTGAATATGAAGCAGCCTTGATTTATTGTTCTAATGTTTACTTTCTAATGTAATTCCTTTATTAATAGCATATTGTTTTACCTGATCAATTATTTAATCTTCTCTATTAAACTGATATTAATGAATTTCGGTACCAAATGTTCCTTTAAGCAGTTTGTTAAGAAAAAGATTCTGAGTTCCTTTTTCTTTTTTGTTTTAACAAATTAATTTAAGAGAAGCAAAACCATATTACTGTTATTGAATTAGGATGATAGTAAAGAAAGCAAGGGGAGTGATGGAAGGAATGAGGAAGGTGTGGGAATGGAGATTTGGTGAATCTGTAAAGATGAGGATGATGATAATGAGGAGTATAATGAAGTATAGGGCTGAAGAATGGATGATGTGCGAAAGAGAAATGATAGAAAAAGTGCAAGCTGGATGTATAAAGAGGATCCTCAGTGTGGATAGAACTACACTGTATGAAATAGTGTTACAGGAAACTGGGAAAAATAAATGTTGCACAACAGGGGTTAGAAAGATGGTGAAGTTTGAGAGGAAAGTATGGATGGACAAAGATTGGAGGTTGGTTAAGGAAATTTACATATTGGAATTGAAAGAAAAGAGATTGAGCGGATGTAGGAATACTGGTTAGAAAGTAGAAGGAAGATGTATGAAAGAATTGGGTGATCAATGAATAGATGGGGCGAAAGAATAATAGATGGCAAAGAAGTGGTGAATGAGGTTGTTGAGAGAATGTTAGATGTGGAGAAACAAGAGAGATATGAAAGGATTAGGGGTAGTAGGTTTAATAGTAAATATGGTTGGAGAAGGATGCGAAATTTGTGTTGGCAGAGTATTTAGGAATTGGATTGAGCGATTGCGAGGATGATTGCGAGGTGCAGTGAAGAACGGGTAATAGGTACTGGATCATTGAACAAGACAGGAAGTGTAGCGCTTGCGGTGTAGGTGATGAAACATGATTGCATAGGATGATAGAGTGTTGAAAGATGGAGTTGATGGACGAGGAAAGAGTACTTGGAGAGAATATGTTGGGGTTAATAGGGGAACGGAAGGAAAATAATGGAAAAAGTGTTGAATGTAATAAGGAAAAAGGGAGTGAGATTTGAGGAACAATAATTGGGGTTGCAAGATAAGTGTGCTTGATAACAGTAATGAAAGGAGATTAGTAGAGAAGAGAGTGAATATGGAAAGGAAGGAAAGGAAAAGTGAAGATATAGAATTTATGTGGCGAGTTGGATATTGGCAGTAGGAGAGGGGGTAATGGGAAATTGGTGAATCGACAAATGTGAAAGGAATGGAGGTATATAGGAGAGTATGTGAAGTAGTATGACAATGAGGTCTGTATAAAAGGAAATGATGGCATTGCCTTACCTTCTCTCAGGATATTAAAAATAGGTAGAGTTTTTATACATAAGGCGAGATGAAGAATTTAATTTTTTACTAGTGTCGTAATTGTTGTTTCTTTCTTTAGGAGTTTGTGCTATTGTTAATTCAGTTTTTTTTGTTTTTAATAACTATGGTATAGTATTTACCTTTTATTTGACAATGTAAATGTAGCTTAAGCCAATAAAGGTTGTGTAATAATACTGTAATTATACGATAGGTGTCGCTAACAGTAATGTTGTTTTGTTTGCTTTAATTAATTTTTTAAAACAAAAAATAGAAAGGAAATCTTTCTTTCGTTCGAAATCAACTTATGGTGACGCCCATTATGTCTAATAAATGTAGTCATTTAAGTAGATTATAATTGTTTTGTAACTTGTAATAAAGTTAAAAATAGTTTGTTATAGTATTTATGAAAATGTTCTATTTACGTGTTCTTGAAAATGAGTGGAAAAATCGAACGCACTTGTACATAATTTTTTTAAACAAAGTCGATTAGATGGCATTACAATTGGTTTTACTAATTATTTTATCGAAATCCATGACGGACGCCTCAATAATGGTATTTGTAAGAATGATAATACTGGGATTTTCTTGTTTGAACGAGGTATTGAGGACTTTGATGTAGATTGCTTCGAAATATCTTTTTAGCATTTAGTATGAATTGAACCTATAAAATAATTTTTATTTATTTTTTTTATTTTAAAGGACAGACAATACTGTTCAAACAAATGCAAGCCATACAAATGTAAGACGAACCAGCGATCTGCTCGATTCTCTTCAATCAGCTTTGAATACAATCCCACCTAATGTAAACCAATCAAACATTCCAACATCATCCTTAATATCCCGGACCACACAACTTGAGCTGTTCAAGGCTCGTATAATTATAGATTCAGCTCTACATTTACCCGCACGGAGGAAAGCAACATTAGCAGCAGCAGCGCAAAAATCAGCGCATTTAAAGCAAGATAGAGTGAATGCGCAGGAAATCTTGCCCAGTACGTATGTAACGTTTGAAGCAACAGAGAAACAGCGCCGCGTTGATCCTTTAATGATGACACATATTGTTCAGAAATCAAAAAATCCCGTATGGAATTTCCAGACTGAGGCCCATCTACCTGCAGAATTATTAGTCAATGTAAGTTTAATTTTGCATATGTTGCGTCAATTTTATGTTAAGAACATGCTAGAGGTATTTCATGCTTTCTTTAAGTTTAGTGAACTAAACTTTTTTGTATGTGTGAACATTTTGGATAGAAATTTTCTAATTAGTTTAAACAAGCCGGATGGTGCGGCATGTTCAGTCATTGATTTTTATTAACTGATGACCATATTGCTACCGAAAGCAGAGGGTATTGATGACGGCTTCCACCGATGCGAGAAATGGATTCATCTATCCTAATCCGCTTTTTTATGCTGACCCCTTTAAAAATTATGAACTTATCTGATTAATAAATTTAATATTGGGCTGAGAGGCTAAAATGCTGCACATATAATAGTGTTGTGCATTATACATTTAATGGAATTAGTGTGATTGATACATCTTCAGTATAATGCGAAGATAGTGTCGTGTTGTTTCTTTTTTCATGACTCGCTAGTTGGCACGTTGCCCTTAATTTTCTCATTAATGTCTTTATTACAAAACTAAACCCGCCTAACTATCTCGCGGAATTTATTAGGGACGTAACAATTTATTTATTATATAATTTTATTCACATCGAACACTTTATTTCATTTGTACAGGCATAAACAAATAAAAGAATTGATTTCAATTTGAATTCAATGTAATCATAAATTAATTAGCATGCATTAATTTTCTAACACATAATCAAGAAAATTTTTAATTCTTATGAAATTTGTGACAGGTTCCCACTGCTAACGGAGAGTCCTAGCGATTGTCACAAATAGCGCAAGCAAATATATTATTACAGAATTTATTATCCTCCTAATATCCAAATATGATTCTCGGGTGCCAGGTCAGTTTAACATGAAACCGCATGCCAGTTCCAGCATGCGGTTCCACAGGTCTTCAGTGGACTTACTGAAGGCACGGGCAGCTACGAGTACGTGATTAGTCCAGGTGTTCGTATTTTTGTGGGCACCTGAAAGAGATTGTGTCTGCTATAAATGAAATAGAATTAACGATTTTACAAAATACGTCTTTTGGTCTTCATAAATAATACAAACAAAAAACAATCTATAAATACAAAATTAAATGTCAATTAATCAAAAGTCAAATCAATCAAACGTGCATTAATGGCGGTTAGCGAATAATTAATCAAATCAAATGAATACAAAACGTTATATACAAGCGGTGCATATGTGCGGTGATATGATAACAAGACAATCGGGAAGTATCTAAAAGCGAGGTGTAATACAAAGGAGAGGCAGGGGTCTACTATAGCATAATGATTTGGATAATGATAATGGCAGGAATTCGTTTATTTACAGCCAATCCTTTTACATATTTTTTATAAGCATCGTGTCTCACCATTAAGTTAGCTAACATAGTTTGCGAAGAGTTGTTAGTAAGAATGTTAGCTAACACGCAATGTCCACACTATAATAACAAAAATCCGTTCCCTATTTTAAGTATTGTAATTTACAAGGCATATTCGTGTTTTTACTAGGGTGGCTTGATATACACCTAGGCTTCGACCGCTGACATAACGTGACAACGAACGGATATTGGTTTTGACATATGCCATCTAACACATGACATCTGTTAAAATTTGAAGCAAAAAAGATCAATTAGTTTGGTTTTTACAGACGTCGCAAGCAACCATGTTTTGTGTTTTGTGAAAAATGGAAAGTCGAATATCGTTCAGTGATTAGGTTCCTTCACTAGAAAAGGAACAACATTGCAGAAATCAAAGCCGAACCGGATGCTGTTTATGGCAAGTTTGCATCGTCTCTAGTAACAGTTAAATTTTGGAAAGCTGAATTTGTTCGTGGTCGTATGAGTGTTTTTGATGATGATCACCCAGGCTTGCCACTACACCAGAAATCTTCAACAAAATCCATGATATGATTATGGCAAATCGTCGAATCAAAATCCGTGAGCTAGCAGAGGCTGCAAATATATCAACTGAGCTTGTACATGCCATCATACGCAAACATTTGGATATGAAAAAGCTATATGCGCGACGGGTGCCGCGTTTACTCACTATCGACCGAAAACGCACATGTGTGACGGATTCGGAGAAGCTTTTGGCGAAGATAAAACGTGATCCGAAGGATTTTTTCGTCAATACGTCACTCTTGATGAAATGTGGGTTCATTACTACACGCCGGAGACGAAGGAACAGTCAAAGCAGTGGAGAACAGCGGCGAAAGCGTACAGAAGAAGGCAACGATAACTCGATTAGCCGCTAAGGTGATGGCGACTGTTTTTTTGGAATGCGAAGAAAGGCATTATTCTTATGGATTACTTATCAAAAGGTAAAACCATAAATGATGATTACCACGCAACATTATAGGACCGTTTCACGCCGAATTGAAGAAAAAACCTCCTAGTTTGGCTTGCAAAGAAGTTCTCTCCCATCATGACAAAGCATCCGCTCGCAGAGCGGCCGTCATGCAGGCAAAATTGAACCAATTAGGCTACGAATTGAGCGTATTCCACACACCGTATTCACCTCCACCATCCTCGCAATGATCTTGATTCCTTTTCCTCCCTGCTCCATACACATCACCCAGTTTCTTGCTTCCTCCTTTTGCTCCTCC
>WYDF02083963.1:0-11070 GCA_009867245.2 Adranes taylori | reverse complement strand
AATGTTTTTTTTAGCACTGATGATGAGCTACTTGAAGGCTCGAAACGTTTGCTGATTTGTTTTTTCAATAAAACCTGTTTTTTCAATAAAACCTGGACAATAAATGTCCAACTACCGATAATATTCATTTGATATTATCATTTAAGTGAAAACATCTAATAAGTGTAACTACAGTGATCGCATGACCTTAGCTGTTGTCACGAATCTTATATACTAGTAATGAATATTAAAGTTTCTAGATAACAACAACGTTTTAGTTTTATGAAATTATGAACAAGTGAACTTGTTCATGAACTTGCTTCGTATATAAGGTTCGTGACAACAGATAAGGTCATGCGATCACTGTAGTTACACTTATTAAGTGCTTTCACTTTAAATTATAATAATTATACAATAATAACTGTTAGAGGCTGTAGACCGTATATTCTAACATATGCTTTGATGTTTATACAATTTTTCATTCAGTTAATTCAAAGAACATATAATTTATATCACCGTACCTCCTGGAACAAATAATTTATATATCAACAACAAATAATGTATAGCAAATAATGCATATCACCGAACAAATAATTTATATACATACCAAAGGGATCATCCTTAAGTCGCATCCTGAATTGATGAACCTTTTTGGGCTTTTTTGAGATTTGTTGGCTCAATGGTAGCAGTTTAAAATATTTTGTGAAGCAACTAAACTAAATTTAGAACATCAACTAAATTTAGAACAGCGGGTGATCAATAAATTGAAACGCACAGCGTAACGCCCAAAAAAGAAGTCTCGATTTATTTGTAAAATATTCAGTCTTATATATGAAGTGATATAAGACCTGATGACAAATCAAAAACAATAAATTGTACGTCTATTTGCATTATTAGGAATTTCTTCGGACTTTTAAAATTTTTTTCATTTTAATTAATTTAGCTCACATTGCTTTAGAAGCGTGCCAGTTACTTTTTAGTTGTGCATAATAAATGCAAGCTAAGTTTGCTACTGTAACATATCTTGCTTTAATTGTGAAATACTAAAATTGTAAATCGTTATGTATGTTAAGAGTTCGCCCGTAACCATCATCCGTGGTTCGTGATATGGCGGACTCCATGTTGAACTTATATTTTTTTATTAATTTACAAATATAATACGTATTAAATCATTAAATATTTATTTCACCTTTGAATTAATTAATCATTTTTGTATAGTGAATTGTATAATCGTTAAATAGTTCCTTAACATTCTTATTCGTTTAAAATTTCTACATCGTTTTCAATATCCATTTTTAATGAGCCTCGTGGTTGCCTCATTTTTCATCATTTACTGTTTTAATATTCAATTGGGGAGTTTCTCGGTGCGCCCCATACGTGGTGGTTTGCGATATGGTTCGTAAACATGGGGCAGATTCGTTAATTGAAATAAGCAAATTAAATAATTTTTTTATGTTAAAAGTTTACATCTTTTTTTATGTGCCTCGTTTGCAGACTTTTTGTGTATGTCGGTGATAGGCCTACACGACGAAGATAGGCCGACAATAAATAATCATCGAAGAAGAGGAAGAAGTTATGTATGTTACTAGCGGTTATTAATTCTAGTTACAACATTTATTCATAATTGTTTTTTAAATCATGTGTAATACTTTGTTTTGCATTTTCTTAGAGGAACCTTTATTAAATGGCAAAATACAGTAGGGGGTCGATTATCCGAATCGTCGAATTTTTTATTATATTTGTAAAAGTAAAATAAATTTGGAGCCTTCGTTTTAACAATTTCAATTACGTATCGGAAGTTTCTTAGCAAAAAACAATTACATAGAACATATGTACATCCATTTGCTTATGTTTATATATAGTGATACATAATGCATTTTTTGTAATCTACTTAACACATCTTGTATAATTCTTCTTGTGTTCTATTAACGGAACTCTACCCGGTCCCAATTAGTTTGGACAATCGACTTCCTACTGTATATAGACTGTTGCTGTGCAACGTTAACACATTTATGTCGAATCGTCACATACCTTTTGTAATCATGGAGTATAAGCACCGTAGTAATTATCTTCCAGATAACCCCGCTACGGGTAGCGTGTATAAATAGTTTATAATGCAATGCGGAGCCGGAGGTAAATGTCAATACACGATAATATGGATTATGGAAATTGTAGGTATACAAAGAATTCACCATAGGTGCATAACACCGTGTTCATCGTCAGTGTTACTGTTTTCGAGTGACTAAAACTAATCTCCATAAGGGCAGGTTAGAATTATATGCTCTAGTTAATAGGAAATAGGTTGGTGATGCGGTAAAAGGACAAACGAAATAATTGAAAATGCATGCAATAAATTGAGTAGTATATGGTATATAGAATCGCTTACCAAACTATATATAGAATCGTTTGGCGCTGGCTGTTGCTCTACTCACGCTTCGGTTTGGCTGGTCGTTGTAACTGACTGCTGCTGCTGGACGCTTTTCTTTGTACGTCCTCAAGAACACGCGCTCCTGTACTACTTACGTACTTAACTGCCCGTGTCCTCAGCGAGTTCACCCAGGACCGGTGGAACAAAGAGAACAGTTCCAACTAAATTAATTTAATAATTTCACGGATATGTATAAGCCTTAAGCCGTCAGTCTGATTCTATTCTTTGTGATAACATACGCTTAGCCATAACACATAATTTTCATCCGTGCGGTATTCACGTGAGCGGATACCGCGTGAGCCAGCAGACACGCAGTGATGAGCGACCACACATATTAATGATTACATCGATCGCTGCCAGTATCTTTACATATCAAACAACATAGCCAAAATCCTTACTTCCACCTGCATACGACAAACAACGCTAAATACGTTTTGTATCAACAAACATTAAACACAGCCAATGCTTGTACAATATAGCGATAGCGAGTAACTACGCAACAGAATCTTGTGCTGCTTAGCATAACTGCATAGTATCGATATCCCTTACAATATATACTTAGTAGACGGTGCGCTGCAATTAAGCACATTCATATAGTTAGCAGAGGATACGTTTAAATTGAATAACTGGTTATTCTAATACTTGGTTCGCGAAACTTATTGATTTAATTTATTATGAAGACGCTCTAAGTCACATGCTTTGTTACAGCTGATATAATGACTGACAGAATCTATGTTTTCTCAATATAATGTTTATTTCGTTTGCATAGACATAATGGGGGATCTTTCTATATGTGCATTAATTTTCTCAAAACGTTTTGGGCTATTGGTTATGTATTGCCTACTAGTCTGTGTTAATTTTTTCTATAGCATTGGAATCTAAGAGATTTAAATTAATGATTATTATATCTTCGTTTTACCGCTACTGATATTGTCCTTGTTTGAATTAGTTTTTTCCCTTTCGATACAACGATACGCGCATCATTCGTATATACCTAGTTCCTTATTTTTAGTTCTCAATCGTTATACTAATCTTTCAGTTATTCAGAACCTTTCATATTGTCGCATTTAAATTTGGGGCATGCGTTTACTTCCAACGTAACTGGCAAAAGAGTTAAACTCACCGGCGCTGTATTAACGTCGCCAGCCATATATTGAACTTGATCCGACTCAATCAACTAAAATTATAATTAAACTATGAATAGTATCGCACCGGCCTATCGCCTATCAATCATTTTTCTTATTCAAGGTTGTTTGAATAAAATATATGCCTACATTCAATTAACTGTTTTAATAATGATTTGGTTCATGTTGCATGCAAATAAACAATAATTATTCATACATTCAAAATAAATCTCATCTAAATAATAAAATTTGTATGATTTACTACGTACAAATAGACTAATAACTACATACCACTACAAACTTATCTTAGAACCACACATCGTTACCTTATTAATTTATTTCGATTTATTTCTTCTTAATAGACTTGTGGTATTATTCTATTTAATTTATTTTTTATAAGGAATTAATTATTTAATAATGAATACTGGGCTGCTATTCTGCATACGGAATTAATAAAGATTATTTTATCAGTTAATTAATCAAGATTTTATTTGAGATTAATAAGAATTTAATTTAATTCATGATTTCAATTTCAAAATGCTGACTGATAGGGATTCACCCTACAATTTAAAATGTCTTATCACCCACTGTTTTTGACAGTGAGAGCTGTGTGTTTTTTATATTGATTTCTTACTTCTCCCTAGCTAGCTCGTCTCAGTACCTGTGTGCCTTCTGTTACTGCTACACTATGCTACATCGGTCGGTGGCCTTAGATTAGGTAAATCAATTTGTTCCAGGTTTAATTGAATAGAATAAAGTTTAATCAACAATAAATGATTATTTCTACTATTGTAAAACTTATTGACGCTAAATCTGTGCGTCCGTTTTTCCACTTGTTTATCTAGTAAACAAACTGTTTATGTAATGACAACATTTAACAAAATCTAGCTGCCTTGAATTATTTAAATGACTTACAAATATCAGGCATATAAAACTATCTACCATAGAACAAAATTAGAACGAGGATAAATTTCTTCGCTACAATATGATACGGTATAATACCAGATATTTTATCAATATATTCCAAACACCATATTTTTCTAACACATTTATTAATATTTGGCGTAATAGCAATGCAATGGTTTATTTAAATCGCAAAGAGTTGCTCTTGTGTAATGGTTTTCATCCTTCCGTATAGCATAAAATCGTTGGATATTGAATATATTACGTTCTGAAAATGAAATAGTACTATATAGAATAAACAACATATTACACGAAAGAGACACAATTCCCGGAAATAAAATAAATACAACAAAGATAACTAAGTTATAAGACAGTTGTTCATGTTATTTGTTATATTTTGCGATCTCATAGCCTACGTCTATGATTCCAATAAAGGAAAGCACTTAAAGAAAACTCTTTAGATTTCAGGAAATCTATATTTGAAGAGCTTTTTTTTTAAAGAAAGACTACAAAAGTACTACATACCTGCTATAAAACGCAAATAAGCGAATAATTCTATGCTACACAGTGATAACATAATAAATTTATAAACACATAATCTAGAAATCAAATCTACTAGACTTAAAATTTAGAAACTGTTAGATGGATCCGGTACTTTTATATGCTGGAGCTATTGCAATATATTATATTAAACAAACAGTTAACGTTTAATTGAATTGGCATTTATTTGCTGACTAGGGACACTGTCAATTACGAGGGTTGTCCCAATAGTAGATCTACACACTGATGCTTCGATCAGCTGGCAACGTAGACAACTGATCGAAGCATCAGTGTGTAGACTGAAGTCTCGAGAACACGTTGGTATCATATAGTAGTCAGATTCGTTTAAGCGGAAAATGGTAAAAATTCGAAAACACAACGAGAAGAATCCGTCGGGTAGGATTTCAACAATAGAGCAACGTGCGCATATTCGCATCAAAATAGTGCGCGGTAAAAAAGTGCGCGAAATTCATGGCGCGTTAAAAGAAGCGTGTGGAAGGTTTACTGTGAATCATAGTGTAGTACAGAAGTGGCACACGAAGTTTCGAGAAGGTCGAACAAGCATCGAAGACGAACCGCGCGGGGATCAGCCGTCTACAGTAACAGCTGACAAGACAACGCTTCAGACATTGCAACGTTGCTCGATGAATCGAAGATCGGATATACACAATAAGAGAAATTGAGGCGGAGCCAGGAATTTCGAAAACGAGCGCTCATCGTATTTTAACCGAAGTGCTAGGCAAACAAAAGGTGCCGGCGCGGTGCATACCGCACTTCTTGTCAGCCAAACACGTTTGGAAATTGCACACGAATTGCTTGCTTGTTATGAAAATGAAGGTGAAATCTTCCTCGATCCCATAATCGCAATTGGTGAAACCTGGATACGTGACTTCGAGCTCGAAATGTAGTCGCAGAGCAATGTTTGGAAGAGTCCAGGTTCGCCGATAGCACAAAAAATTCGTCGCCAATAATCGAAGGGTTTTCGACGCTGGAAGAGCTCCGAAGTGAAGTGATCCAACCGATTCGGATGCTCAATAAGAATGGGACACTGAACGGAATCCAAGCACTTCCACGCCGCTGGTAAGCGTGCATTGATACGGGAGGGGGTTATGCTGAAGGCCTGTAGTCACTTGTATCTTCTTCAATAAATATGTTTTGAGTTAGAGTCAACTATGCATT
This sequence comes from Adranes taylori, assembly GCA_009867245.2. Classification (NCBI taxonomy): domain Eukaryota; kingdom Metazoa; phylum Arthropoda; class Insecta; order Coleoptera; family Staphylinidae; genus Adranes; species Adranes taylori. The sequence goes on along the minus strand of WYDF02083963.1, from coordinate 4,917 downwards.
ACTTTTGGGACAACCCTCGTAGTAAAAAATGCATAGCTGCCGATCTACGACAGAAGCGAGTTTTTCACGCCTTTCTCATTTAATGTTTTGTCGCCTCTACTTCGATTTTATTCAAATAGTGAACAATGCGTTATAATAACATTTACTTAGATGTCATAGTTATTTATTTAGATGTCATAATTATTTAGATGTCATAATCATTGTTCATCCAAGGATAATCCATTACATTATTATTTTATTTTGTTTTTAAATGCAGCTAATTTAATTTAGATTTTATATTCTTTCTTAATAGTTCAAAGTCACTGCTTCTACAAATTATTATAATGTAGAACATAAACAAAACAAAAGTAATTGTTGTTTTGATTTATTTACGTGTATAAATTTCAATTGATGGGTTTGTAAATCCATTCAAAGTGATAGACAATTAGTGAACATGTCTACTCCAAATCACAGAAACACAACCGAAGTTACATCAACGGAAATTCCGAGCAAAATGTGTTCGTCGTTCAAGAACTTGTTATAAAGGAAGAAGGTATGTTTTTTGAAAATATGGTTCCTTAAAGAGTGTTTAAAGTTAAAGTTAGTATCAAAATATTTTAAGATAAATTTCAATCACTTACCATCCAAACTTCATATTTTAAACAAAATAACTAAAGATGCACAGTTTAAATTTATATAGTAAGATTATCTACAGTAATAAATTTTTAAGATTTAGCTAAGATTCAACATCAGACCTCAAATCCTCAGATCCAACATTATACAATATTTGCATCATATTAGAGCAGCAGATTGACAATTCAATAAATCAAATCAAGGTTTTTCCTTACTGAATTATGTTATTAATATATCACCAGAAGAAATTAACATATCTAGTAGTACCGATGCAATGATATTAGATTCAGATTATATAGATATTAGCCATTCTAAATATTTTTCTTGTGTTGATAGTTCCATATCGACTTCAAAAACGATATGGATAAATTAAAACAAGTTTGCTAACTTAATATGATTTGAGAAACTTCTTGCAGTGAACTATTCAAGACATGAAAAAGTTCCAAGATAGGATCATTAATTTATCAAAAGTTTGTTTTAGTGAAACTCAGATAGGAGTTTTAAGTAGTTTATTGAAAACTAATTTATACTTCACTATAAGTAAAGATATTAAATTCATCAGAAAGTTCATCAGAAATCATTTCAATTTTGGATGGCTTGTCACGCCATTCTTCCATAGATAATATAATTTTGGGTGATTCACGAAAACTTACAAAGCTGTAGTGAATCATTATATGCTAATTTAAAAATTTTCAAAGAAATATCCTCTATTTGTAGGTTTACCACGGCTGATAGCCTTGTTTATATTAAATCACACCGACTACATCAATTTGCTCGAAAAGTCATTGAATACAACACTATTTTCAATAATTACTTCGGATCAATTACATAAAAATAGAAAATATTCATTAAACATTTTCAAGAATACTCCAGATTCCTTTAAAAGTACAAAATTGAAGATCCCTTCCAACTTCAAAATCTGTTCTATGTATTCACTTTCCAAAGTCCATAAAATTAAAGACTTAAATCAGTTAATTTAGACAATCTTGATTTAAAATTTCGTCCAATTGTGAGGTAGCTTAATATACGATATCACTAAATGGTTAAACATTAACCTTAAAAGTTTATTCCATAAAGAATTCACTGGAGTTGGTAGACAGCGTAATAATTTCGAGCTTCATAGCATACATAACCTTTATTCTTTCGACATAGTGAACCTGTATCCGTCTGTCCCCAACGATCTGGTACTAGATAGCTAAGTGAAAGCTATCAGAGAAGCTTAGTGAAAGTGACATCTCCGACTCTGAATCGAGTTTCCTATGTATACTATTAAAATTTTGTATGGATCAGAATCGCTGTTGTTTCAATAATAAGGTGTATATATAGAAGACAGGTTTAGCCATGGGGTCTTGTATCTCTCTTGTTGTGGCAGATGTACACATGAACCATTTGGAAGAACCCATTTTGATATTGCATTCCAACTCGTTAAATTAAATCGTATTCTACAAGAGGTACGTGGATGATATCTTTTTGATAGTGTAGGGTTCTACATCTGAGATATTAGAGATCAATAATTTATTTAACACTTTTGACTCTCGCATTAAATACACCTATGAATAGTCGTTAAATAAGCCAATTCCTTTTAAAGATATTATGATAGATTATAAGTATATAAAATTCGAATCCAAAATTTATGGGAAAAGCACATACATTAACAATTTGATTCCCATTAGTTCCAATCCACCTGGAGCTATAAATTAGCAGCATTTGGTTCTTTCGTTCACAAAACGATGATTATTCCAATGTCAGTAAACAACTTTTTTCCTAAATTTTGGTCAATGGCTATACATTAAAGAGTATAGATAGACGGTTATAACAGAAACATAAGAGATTATCATCATTATTGTTACACTCCAACCAGGTTGAATATGATCAATGTTTTTATCAATGAAGAAAGTAGGTAATATTTACGGTTTGCAGTGAGACAGATTTTTAATTAGATAGGTGCTAATTTCGAAAATTGTAAATGATAAAGAAATTAAAATAATTAGTTTAGAAATTGAGGCTGGGTGTTTCTAGCATAGTGATGTAGCCTTAATCAACACCCTCTCTATCCAACTATAGGCACCATGTATCAATGCATCGAATTGCGAATCCGATAACAAGTACGCTATATAATATATATATATATATATATATATATATGCCTATGTAACCAAATTATTATAATTTCCCTCTTGAACGTAAAATGTATGTAAGTTTGCATATACTAAGATGTTCAATTTCTATTTATCCGTTGTGTATTGCATTTGTCATGGTGCATTGCAGCAGCTGTGTGTAATATATTTGGACGAAATAGCACCTTACAAATTGAGATGAACTATTAAACTGTTTTTATATCTAACTATGAAGCAAGAGACTTTAACAATCAAAGTTCGCCTCGTATAAACTTCTGTTGGGTTCTTTTTCTGAGAAGCGTCGGACCACTCTAGAGATAGCCAATGTTGTTTCTATAGTGATCTTAATTGAAAGTGGACGTTAATAATCAAAGCTCAACACCTTAAGAACACCCATAGTTCATCTCCAGTATTAGAGTATGTACTAACACGTTATTTCAATGAAGAAAGTAAGTAGTATTTACTGTTCGAAGTAAGACAGATTTTTATTTAGATAGGTGCTAATTTCGAAAATTGTAAATAATAAGGAAATTATAATAATTATAATAATTATTTCAAAATTGAGACTGTGTGGACACGTGTTTTCGGCATAGTGGTGTAACTTTTATCAACACCCTCTCTTTCCAACTATATCATTGCATCTAATTGTGAATCCTATACTAAAAAGACCGCTATATATGCCTCTGTAACTATTTGAAATTTAACATTATATAAAGAAATTTAACATCTTAATATATGCAAAATTGCATACACTTTGCTTTCAAGAGGGACATTATAATAATTTGGTTACAGAGGCCTATATAGTGTACTTGCTAAGTATCAGATTCTCAATTCGATGCAATGATACATTGAGCCTATAGTTGGAAAGAGGGTGTTGATAAAGGTTACACCACTATGCTAGAAACACGTGTCTGCCCTGCCTCAATTTTTAAACTAATTACTATAATTTTCTTATCATTTATAATTTTCGAAATTAGCACATATCTAATGTTCTTATCATTCATTAATATTTCTTAACCATAGATTTGCCATGTTCCTACCTTTAATTAAAAAGTTTAACATTAACATAGGATCCAAGACATCAAAACCTTTTAATCATATAAAGAACAATAAAGATTTTTCTCTACCTGAAATGACAAGTGGTATATATAAGTTGTCTTGTGTCACGATTTTAATCTGACACTGGTTCTAGTATTTTAAACTTTTGTCCTGACCCTATTTGTTGAACAGATTTACATTAAAGATGCGGTGATTGCAAGGATGAGTTTATTGAATAAACAAAACCTTTTGAATCGAACGATTTAATAGGATTTTTTTTACAAATATAGATACATTATCCCTCTTTTTACTTAATGGTTCGTATCACGGTAACATCTGTTCACCAAGTTACAAACCATTGAACAATATAAAAAAAATCTCACACCTATAGATCTGGATTGCTCTTTTTGTGTATGATTTTCGTTTAATGTACGAATATCTAGTTGATCATATATCAGTTTTAATTTAACATGAAATATCTTAATTCGATACAAATGACAATATAGGTAAATTGCATTGGAATCATTAACCGGAGTGAATTGACTGGTCACATCATTCATAAGAAACGTCATGTCAGGTGTTTAAGGAAGATGAAGTTTTCTTTCTTTAACGTTTAACTATATGTCAGCTTATACATAATTTTTCTTTTCCAAACAAATATAAGTAATCATGAGAGTTAAAATAAAATTAAAGTTGTAATACTTATATCAAAGGGGAAGGGGTAATTAAGGGTTTTATTGCCTTACTCATTTATTTATTTTTAACAATGTTTTATTATTAAATATTAAAACTTTTCTTTGGTTATAATGGTCTCTCAACAACACATACCAAGTTTTAATTATGCGAGTTTGGAGTTTGGAATACTGGCTTTTAATAGCGAACATGTCTACTCCAAATCAGTGAAACACAACCGATGTTAGATAGACAATTATAAGATATCAATTACATACGCAACTAGATGTTATTGCTATTAAATTTTACATTATATGTAAATATGTACTATTTACATTTCATTGAATATAATATTTGTTCTTAATTAAAGCAATCATCGAAAATTGCGAATCATATATGAGAGACCACAAAGATAGAAAAAATTCCGATGAACATTTGGGTGGATGGCCATTTCTGCTATTAAGGTATATTAAGCTTC
>WYDF02083952.1:0-11070 GCA_009867245.2 Adranes taylori | reverse complement strand
GCAAGCTATCAGTTTACCAAAATTCTAAAAGCATTCCATTAATTACCAGTTCCAGGCTGAAGAGGATGATAAATCCTTAAGTCTCCTTTAAACAAACTCACCAATCTCCCAACAATATACAATCCCAACAGGGAGTGGAGTTTAGTTGGTAAAAATCTCACAGTTGTTGGATGCACCGGGCATCCTTCCTTTTTTGAAGATTCTCCACTTCCTACGTTAAACAAAAATATATATAAAATAAAATGGAAAAAGCACAGTAGACTATACCAAGTACTGAACTAAATCTGAAACGAATACGTACTTAATCAAAGGCCAGAAATTATTCTCAGCTACAAGTATAGTTGCAGGTGATAAGATTATTTTATTCAGTTTTATAGTATTTTTAAATGATTAAAGTAATTTATCCTTTTCATCACTTTTCCGTTGGTAAATTTACCTTAGCTAACAATAGACCGGAATATATAAGATATGTGGTATAAAGAAGTTAGTAAAGTATGCATAGGCGTTAGTAAAGTATGTCTACGCGGGATCAGTGGGGACACACGCCCCCGTTAAGCAAATTTGAGGGTGGAAGTGCCCCTCTTTAGCGAATTCAAATGGAATCCTGTCCCTTTAACTTTCTTATTAAAAAATTATTTGTAAATATGATAGAAATAATCAATTTAAAAACTCAAATAAAAGTGTATTATAAAGCTAGACACATCTACGGATGCAGAGGTGTATTTATATCAGTCTGATCGATGCGCGTCCGGGTGTGGAGATAGTGGCGATTCCCCTTATTCCCTTGGAAAATTGTTACTGTTAGAACCACAAAATCTATGTGAAAAATATTGAGTTTGAAGTTAAGTCAAGTTTTGTAAACAATGTTTTACTAAAATTTGGGCTACAAATGTCAGAAAAAAGTATGTTTAAATAAATTTAGTTATTTACTTTTATTTTGAATTCATATCAACGTTAACGGGTAGTGCCACTCTTTAGTACAATTACAATCAAACCCAAATGATGTACTTTTTACTACAAAATACATCCTTTGTGTTTGATACAATTTGAATTAATCGAAATGATCGATTAAAACTGTATTATCATTATCATAGGATCTTGGAGTCAGAATGATGGATAAATTTGTAATCAAATTACAAACGAAAAGTGCACAATGTACGTCTGCGGTTTCTACGACTATTACATCATCTTGAGTCCTAAATTCTCCAACTGGATCTACTCGATGATATTTTGTTAACTTTTTCACGCTAAAGTATCTTATGAAAATTCGTCCCTAACGGTTGCCGTACATGTCTTTTACACTTCCCCTTCTACTGAGGCTTTGCTACTGTTGGCTACCTAAGGCTTCAAACCGTATCGTACGCTGGCTACTCGTGTGAGTCGCCGTACCGATTTGATGTAGCCGCGCGGGCTTTCACCATCTGTACCGACTGGCTTCGCGCTCACGTATCGCTAACACACCTGCTCCTACAGTAACCAATATTGCTTGATTGATTTCTACTCCGACTAATTCTCCTGATTCTTCTAATCTGTGTTACCTAACTCAGAAACTACCTAGCACCCTTGTTTACTCTTTGCATTTTTATTTACATTGTGTCAGTGTTTTGTATATTTTTTCATCATCATAGATAGCAATTTGCTTAATTATAGTAACATTCTACTAACCGATGTTTCGTATCAATATTTACATTTCATTGTTTCAATAATACTTGCTTAATTGAAGCTTAGTGTTTTACATTTCGTAATTGATGCATAAATAAATAAACAATTTCTTATGAAAGTAATCATCATTCAATTATATTTAATAATTCTTCGTTCTACATTTTATAAAACTACATACAGTGTGATATATTTTATACGATGACCAATTCACTCATTATTTAAGAAAAAAAGTATTTTGACGGTCCGATGCTCGCGTAATAAAATCATTTATCACACTTTTCACATCGACATTACTACCATATCCTTATTTATAAAGCAATCAGCCACATCGTTTAACCTAAACATCGTCCAACTCATTGTCGACCGCAAGTAGATCCTAAGACATCTTAGACTTTACAACGTATTGTGGCGACGCCGACGCCCCTCTGGTCGGACGTCAAAATATGCGGCGTACTATCTACTATCTATCTCTTATAGATACATGTGCTAAACGGAACTCCCACTCGCGACTCTGCTATTGGGGAGCCTTAGCGTCTGTCGCAATAATGGACAACTAAATAATATACTAGTCTTACGGTCTAATATACGGTCTTCAAGAAGTTGCTTAGCGCCAGGTCATTTTATAGTGAGACCGCACTTCGAACTGATGTTGTTGTCCGTCGGTCCTCAGTTACTACTGAGGGCTTAGGTAGCTTCGACTCTTCTGAGTTGCCCAGAGGTTCTCGTTCTTACTATAGGGTATCCGAAACTAAACTTAATACTAATATGTAAAACAACATCGCTACTTCACACGTTACTCATGCACGTGGTTTATAGTTTAACCATTAGGAATGAATTTAACAGTTTGTCTTTCTCTCACTAGCTATTGTAATAGACGGGCATTGTTTACCCCCCCTCCCCCCACCTCTCTCTCTCTATTTACGTACATCGCACAAAGCAGAATAATTAGCAGCAGCAGTGTTCATTCTTATTTTATGCATACAGTTTATTGATTAAAAATATATTTTGGGCCGGACAATGTCTCATCTTTTCTTAATATTAATACGGGTTTTAATTTAATATATTATCTAGGCCGTATTCAATTAGTTACATTATTAGCCTAGTTATGTGCTACGTTATACGGTCTAATAAAAAAAAATCCAATATCATCTGGGGTTTTTCTTATATATGTTCCAAACGGCGCACTGTAACTTCATTACAATAATAATTTAAAAAAAAATTATATATTATCGCTTTTTTTATACAATCTTATGATCTACGATGGAAAGTAATTTTTACAATAAGATTGCAAGAAATATAATTATAGAATTATATTTTAAATTTACTTAACATGGAAGTTTGTTTAAAGCAATGTGAAATTGGATACTACAAGTTCATTATTTTTGCAAATTGTCATATTTAAAAACTTTGTATAGTTTTCTTTTTCACAAACCTTTGTATATGTCAAAGACTTTTATTCGTATACACGTCAAAAGTTTGGAGTGGTTCTTCTTCTTAGGTTTTCTTTTTAAAATGATTAATAAAAGTACTTTGTAGTTTTATTAAGTTTCCTCAAGTTAATTTTACTAGAAGACATTTCAAACTTACAGCGTTTACACCAAAAATTAGATTAGCAGGATTTTTTTAAGTTATACAATAATTTAAGAAATGACGATGACATTTATAATATATATTAATTAGTGTGTAATTTTTTTGAATAATTTGAATATAAGAACGTTATATAACAGTTTTCAAAATTGAGAAAATGTTTTCAAACTATCCAATGTAGTTCTCTTATTGTGATATATGTAACCCAATTTTTCAAAATTCCATAATAAATCATTTGTTTCTTAATTCCCCGCCTTAGGTGGAATTTATAACCTGCTCCCTTGGGGGGGGGGGAGGAGGGCAACAGTTCTCCTCGCTGAAGATGGTATGCCGCGGCTAGGTCGTGATTCCAGAGGACGTCCAGGCAATCGGCTCAAACGCTTACGTGAAATGAGGTGTCCGTTTTTATTCAAAATGGGCGCCAGATGTTTCTACCTAAATCTCTGATAATAAAAATGGGAGGGAGTGCGTACACAACAAAACCCACAAATAATATTTACAAAGTCTTAAGGCTGCTTCAATCTACAAATGACGAAATTTGGTTTCGCGTACGCTCAAAGGTTAGATGCGATAATAATTCCAAATTCATTATAACAGATCTCAATAATATTTAACAAAAAACATATTAAAATTAGTGGTGATGACACTTTACATAAAGAAACCTATGGATGCTTCGGTGGGATTTTACAATCACATATAATTGACTCTTTCTCTGACATAAGATCTTAGTGATCTAGGGGTAGAATTTCATATTCTTAAAACGGATCAGGGCAAAACTCGTAAGGCAAATTTAAGGATTATCCATTAGCAATTAAAAAATTAATTTTAAATGTTTAACTCAAAAAAGACGGATTACTCGTATCCTCTTATTACATCACAAAAAATATTAAAACCCTATATGATAATAACCCCCCCTTATTACCTTACAAAAATATTTAAATGGCATTATAAAAAATATTATAATGTGAAAATCCCCTCTTTTTATTACAACTCCACGCCGCCTACTGATGCGCTAAATTAAATATAATAATTACTACTGATTCTAAGCTAGATGAATGACAAGATGAAAGTAAAATCGTAAAGTTTACAATTATAAATGCGTGATGCGCCAAAATTAAAAGACAAAATTATACGTTCTGCAAAGATGAAGCGTCTTCCGGAAAGTTCCAGTGCTAATCCCGACAACTGGTTGGAAGATGGTTCCACAGATGTTGCAATTCGAGGAATTGGTGAACCTCCAACAGCCGCCTAAGCCTTCGGTAAGGTTCGCATCCAGTAACGTTGCCATGAAAAATATAATCCAACATCTTACGGTGAATTCCATAGGAACGAGTTACCGCCGCTGCAAGGTTAGCATAGGGCTAAGCCCTAGGTGTTCGCCTATAAATTTTAAACCCAGAGTAACCGCCATTTTGATACAAAAAAATCTATATCTTACCGAATCTGGGGTTTCACCATCCACTAGAGCCTAGTGGCTTAATTTAAATCCAGTTCTCATATCGCACTTAATTTTTTTGCTAATATTTTATTCACATGGGCATGATGATCTTGGAAACTATTAAAATTTGAAAAGCCAAGTTTGGCGTCTGCTTAATATGAATTGGCAGAGAAAGGTAAATCCACATCTGACCTATTTCATTTCGGCTTAGAAAGATGAATACTCTCCACTTTCCCTAAAATTGCACTCAACTTGCATTGGCTTACACCGCCAATCGGATAACTAGAATTTAAACATCGCCATTGAGGTTCGAGAATTTCCGAACAAACTCGCTCAAACTAGAAATATCCCCACAATTAATCAGCCTTAAAATTTTAGATCCGTAACATGCCAGTTCAAACAGATCATTCATACGTAGAGATAGCTAACAGAACAATCTCCTGCTGCTCGGAACAGTTACATAGTTAATCGGTACTGTTTCACCCCAGGTAGCACTAGACTATTCTGAGCATATACTACGCATATGATTTTAAGTATATTGAATGTTCATAGAACATCCTTTAATGTGAGATATCAGTGCTAAGTATGTTTTCTGCACATTACTTTTGATAACTTTTTGATCTCCAATGCACTTGTTGCAAGCGTGTAATTTGAACATGCGAATAATGTACCTTGCACGTGCTATGCATATAATATGACTTCAGAACATTATTAGAATATCGTATGCATTATTAAAATATATTCCTAGTATATGATTCAAGTTTTGTAATCCATCTTTCGTTCCTGCCATTCTTCCCATTTAATGCGCTAAATCTATTTAGCAAAAATTCATTAATAATACTATCTCTTTTGTTATTTATAAGAATAAATTCAGACTTCTTACCTATAATTTAATAAAATTATTTATTTCTTAGCATAGAAGCAAATAATTAGCATAAAATTTTAGGATGGATGTAATTAGTATTTCACTTTAAATAAACGTTGATTTAATATCAGACTTTTTACAAATATTTATGAACATAAAAAAAACAATTTTAACTTATTCTTCTCACGTAATTTTTTTTGTCGCATTTAGGGAAATATACCAAAATTTTATATCCTAATAAAAATAGAAAAGAATAATGTTCCAATAAAAATGTATAGTTTTTAACACAATGTATTTAAATCTTTTCCTTAGGTTAATATTGCAAAACCAAAATTGTCATAATCTAAATAATCTTATGATTTTAAAATCTTAAATTGTTTTAATTATCTTGACAATCCTTATTTTGTGATTATAATTTTATGTGAATGAAAGTGTTTAAAAAATTTGACCTAAAATATTTAAATTTTCTCAGGTTAATGGGTCATAAAAGTTCACAAGAAAATTGATTAAAAATAAATCAAAAATATTGTTTATTTCAGATTATAATAAAATGGTGTAAATAAATATACTAACTAATAATTGTAAATACTATATTCGCAAATTGAAAATATATTAAAAATATCACACTCTATTTAGCGCAAATTGAAAATGCATTAAAATATGATAAGCCATTCAGCAACTTCTTTTCCTAAAACAAGAAAAAAGTTATATAATTAAGTGGTCATTTTGATTTTGTTTTAGGGGGGAGAATTTAACATCTGTGGAAGAAACTGAACGATATTAAATATTTCTTTATCAAATCGCATTTATACCAGTTCAAGCTTGTGAGCAAACCAACTGAATTTCAGTATATAAAAGATGAGGTGGCGAATTCATCTATGATTTTTTTTTAATTTCTTTCTCTTGTAAGTGTATGGAAATGTTATTGTTTTTAAATTTTACATATGTGCAGTGATTTTAAAGAAAAATTCTAATTTCTATGTTTATTTTCACAGTTGGAAATTCTGTTTACTTTTATTATGAACAACTATTCTTATATCACCAAAGAAAAAGTGGTTTCTATATTTAAATAAAGTACCGTAAAATATTTTTAGTGTTCCTCAAAGATTTACGACACTGTTCTTGTGCGTAAAACGAAAAGCACAAAGCAAAACAGAATAACCAACTAAGTGGTATCAATAATTCAAATACAATTGTGTGTTTAACAGCATTAGTAAATTTTTATTTTATTGACTTACAAATGGTCAAATCATCATATGTTTGGAGTCCTTACTTACTGACAAAATTAAGCATTATAACTATGAACCAAGTCAAATAAAGCTTTTTATTGAATCGATTTATATTTATAACTGACCCTTGCATGATTTCTACTTCTTAAACATTTGTAGCACCACAATAGGTAATTTTGTTTCACTAATAATCTAGTACAAATAGACCCACTGAAAGGGACCGGTGGGAAAATAGTGTTTTATGTTATATTGTCAAATTTCATATATACAAATAGGTTCAAATAAAAAATTAATGTCTTTGGAACAAAACAGAAAGGGAGAATCGGTTGAGAAGAAACTGATTTACTCTATGTAATGTAAATAAACCTACCATCAACAAAATCATTTATCCAACAGAATTCTTTATTATTTCCATAAATGTTAAATATATATTCAAAATACAAAATTGTACCTTTCGTTTACGTAGAGAGCTATGTACATTAAGATATATTAATTACATGGATAATTCAGGCATACTAACTTTTGGTGAATATGTCAAGTTATTCATTCTTCTAGACTAAAAAAGTTTTATTTGAATTTAGAAATATTTAACCATAGCAGATAACTATAATATGTGCATTAAATTGTCCACTGCATTGAGATAAGATTGATATAAAATGCATATAACATTGGAGCATATTTACTAGAAAAATGTTTATTCACAAAATGTTCATCTTTTTCTACCAAAATATAAAATATATTTGAGAGCACTTACCTCATACATGACAACACACAACATTTCATTATTATTGGTGAACTTCATCCCTATTATTGCGAAGTCTACGTTTTGATCGCCACATTATACCACCAATACACCAATTTTACTCAAATTAATTATATTATTATAACTGGATATTCCCAGTTATTTGTAAGGTTTACTTATTTAGGCATAAACAAGTGTTTGTAACGCCATATTGTGTTTCCGGACGCATACTACGACATCGGATTCTCATTAATTCAATTAATTAATAATCGCAATAAACAATTCCTTAATAAATCATAAATTAAATGAGAGATCCTCTAATAATATATATCTAAATTGACTAATCTAATTCATCAAAGAAACATAAAATGTATAATTAAATATAATTTTATATATATTAATCAATCAATTAGTCATAAGTAAATTAGTTAAATTAAGAAGAAAAAATATATATAAAACCAACCTGTATAATCTTAAATGTAAAGAAATAAAAGCCAGAAAGAAAACGGTTAGGATGCAAGGTCGCCAGCTTCTACAACATTCATACATCAAAACAACAGAGAATTATGCGCGAATAAGAAGCGAACGGCATACGGTCACGTCAATGGCTTTGTACTTGCCGAAGCGGTAGCGGCTCTCATTGATGTAGATATATACGTCTCCGATATAGCTAACGAGTTTTCTTATGAACATACTTTTAAAATAACGATTTCGTTTGTCGGCAAATATACTTGTTTCGATAGGAATATTTGTGTGACCTGCCACAATTCTCTGAATGTTGATTAACACTTTTGGCGCTTAAAAATCTGATTGGATATTATTTTTTTAACGTATTTTGAGGGAGGCGTTGTTCTCTGAGATACTTTGATATTTTGACGCATCAAGTTATTATTTCCACCGCTGGTGTGACCTATCACTTTTAGAAATCTCCACCACTTGCATTTTCACTAGATAACCGTCAACAAAATAATGCAACTTTGATCCTTAAATTTTCTTAACGTATCAGGAAGAGGCTTTTGATTAGCCTTCCTAAAAATTTGGTGTCAGAGGCTTTTCTCTAACTCCGCCTTTTTTGCGGCAGACGCCGGCGAAAGTCATCGACTTATGCAAAACACTACAGCTCAACGGATGTTTCCTTTTGCCAGAAAATGCGCATAAAAGGAGCCATCCAAGCCAGAATCAAGAGAGACGCAATTTTCGAGGTGTTGTCTTTGGATGGCTGCGAGAACCCAACCGCGCCAGTTTAAAGCTTTAATTCTGAAATAAGACCTAGTCAATTCATTTTGGTCAGCGAGAATGATCGCAGCCAGTGTTTAATCTGATCTTAAAGGGTTATAGTAAAGTTTAAAATATTCAAACAACATATTAAATCTACGAATAAATAAAATAAGTAAATTAAAATTCAACGAAAATCAAACTCTACGAAATAAATTAAAGGTTCAGTATCAGACGACACATCTTCTGCTGAATCTTTCGATTCCCAAATCATTATCATCTTCTTTTCTCTTATTCTCATATTATTTTCCATCGTCCTCGCAAATTATGGAGAGCAACACAAGAAGAATACGTTGCCTAGTGAGCACCAACTGGTCGAAGGGTCAAGGGACATTATCGACTTCAGTTTATGTATTTCGGCATAGGTCAAAATTCATTCCGTCAACGCCAATTAGTAGTCAATATCCACAGAATTATTATCCAACAGCAAAAAGTCAATTATCATACCGTTTCAATGCATTTCTACATCTGCGCGCATATCTACAAAAATCCTACTACGAGTGCACATCGATAAATTTCTACATCTGCCAATGCCCAACTTGACTACATCTACGTATTATTCAACCAACAATCGTTTATTTAATCCTGTCAACTTCAACGCCATTGGTACAGAGGAGAAGTTCATTCTAGCTTTAATTATCGTCACGCTTTATTTGCTTTATTATTTTGAATGGAAGAAGAGAAATGGATCAGCCTAACAATTTTTTAATTATATTTAGAATCAACATTATTGTCATTCATTTAAAATCGCGCTTCGATGCATATTTTTGAAGTTATAAATACAGAACAATAAACCAAACAATTGAAACTTGTTATTGCCTTTCTGTGTTTATCATATAAGAAATTAAGTACTTTATTATAAAATTAGAAAAACAACGAATTCCTAACCCAAACCTGAATCTCATGCAAGAGCAAATTATGTTACAAACAGAATAAAATATAAACACTATAGTGGTCATAAACAAATTACGATCCTGCTTTGATTAATTCTGTAACCGTAACAACTCATACCAGTATGCAAAGCGTCTGCAAGAAACAAACTAGCACATAAAAATATACTTAATATGTGCTATCTGGCAAGAAATTGTCGCATCATATACGTAGCATCTACTAGCAATATACCGAATATTCAGAACATGTCATTCAGTGCACTTCTTTGGGATATACTGGGAATATTTGTGCTACCTGAGACACTTATCATAGAGTGGTACAGGATTCTATGCCTACACATCCAAACGCTTAGTCTTCCTCGTGACAGATGTACTATGTACACTACTACTATTACTATTAACACCATAATGAACCAATTAACCCTTTTACAAACAGTAAAAATTATCCCGTGGCTAAATAGATGCCAACAGCCACCTCCCCCTGCGCCATCGACCTAATTCATTACTGCCAATATACGAGTAACGACTGTAGAGTTCCTATAACCTTCAACAGAAACTAATGAACGTACTCGTAAATTAGCGATATAAGTCGACGCTAAGTTAACCTAAAAATTTTGTTTACCACTTTTCGCGCACAATTCTCCAGGAAACAATTAAAACTATACGAGATAAACTATTAAAACAGATAAATAATCCTCTTACATTAATAGGCCGTTGGCCTACGATGAGTTAAACAGCGAAAAGCAATATTTTTGAACTCACAAACTAACATAAACAAACCATTTGCGCGAATAAGCAGCGAACGGCATACGGTCACTTCAATGGCTTTGTACTTGCCGAAGCGGTAGCGGCTCTCATTGATGTAGATATATACGTCTCCGATATAGCTAACGAGTTTTCTTATGAATGTACTTTTACTGGTTGCAAATTATCACTCAAATTAGATTAAATTTGCTGGAACCAATGGCGTAGCGAGCATAATTGGTACCCGGGTACGATTTTTTTTAACGAAACCTTTAGATTCGAGACCAAATAAAATAATTCGGTACGTCTGGTCATCTTAGTTTTTAGCATTATTTTAAAATATTGTAGTGCAGAAGAAATTTAATTTTTATGAAATTAAAAATACTACAAATAGTAATAAAGTGCCTACCTTAAATACTATATAATACATTAGGAATAGTCCATATTTCACTAGGCTTTTAAACTATACTGTTTTACGGGTCAAATTGGGACACAGGCTCAGCTTTAATTTGAGACAAAAAGTCGAGTAAAAAAATCAATCCTAGGATTGGAATTGGAACTTTGTCTCTGTCTGAGGAAAATGGGACATACGCTCATCTAGAATTAGTTAAAAAAGTTCATAGTAGATATTTATTTAT
>WYDF02083941.1:0-11070 GCA_009867245.2 Adranes taylori | reverse complement strand
TTGTAATCACAAGAAATGTGTTTTTTATTATTAATTTTTTTTAAAATGTTTTAGTTATTCAAATAACTTCTAGGAAATTTATCAAACGCTTAAACAAATTGTATGGTCCTGGTATATATCGTTTTTTGTTTCATTTAAAAATATATGACATATGACCGTGGTAAAATAAAGGCCAATGAGATGTAAGGCAGATTTTAAAAGCAAAAACAATTGTTAATCATATGTAATGTGTGTGTGTGATACATAACATACGTATTCTTATTGATAAATGATAATCTGTTACCGTAATAAGAAATAAAGAATTTTCAAAGTTACTATATATTTGGCTTATATATTTGGAACTATACGAGTTAGACCCATTATATTGGTATCATTGTAAAGCAAATCCCGAGGGCTACAAAATATAAGAAAATATACAGGGCGGTACTAAAAAGGTGTAGCAAATTTTGTTTTATTGTTCAAAATCGGTTCAGTATATTCAACTGTTCACCCTGGAAAAATTGAGGTCCCCTTGTCCTAGATACGTTCTCCAAGTTTCATATGTCCAGCTTTCAAAGGAACCGAGATATTTAGGGTAACACTTTTTTTTGCAGGTCAAATTAATCAGGTGATATGAAATGAGTGTTATAAACTTGCTTAATACCTTAAATATTAAAGGAACTTTCGACACAAGAAATTTAAAGAACATTCTTGCGAAACTTTTCGAGAAATTGGATCCAAAAATTAGCAAAAAATAACACACTGTATATGTGTTAAATTATGATTTTAGAAAAAAATGTTTCAAATAAAATCGAAGGGCCTTTATGTAATTACTTTTTTGAATATCGTTGTATTGGCCCCGTAATATCTAATGTATAAAATTGTTGTAGACAGGTGACCAAAAATTGTATAATAAATGAAACTAACTTTTCATTTATTATACGTTTGTAATGAAAAGTTAGTTTCATTTATTATACAATTTTTGATCACCTGTCAATTTTATACATTTGGCCTTTATGTAGCCTATACGTTGATTCGATTGTCCTATCTTTTATCGTTCCTGAGATATTTCAAAAAGTTTGTAAAACTTCGAACGTAGTAACATCGCTTCCTATACAACATGGGACTTTTTTATTCGATGCATAATACTAGTTACTATATGTGTGCAAAATCTCAGCCTCCTAGTTGGAATACGAAATTTCTGTACAAAAAAAAATTGCTCCTACAGTGAAAAATCGAGCCTTCTTTTAATTTTTTGAGCAAGAAACAATTTTTTTAGAAAAAACTTTTATATGAAAAATTGTTCCTTAGGATCCCCTCTTTGATTTGCGTATTAACGGATTGCAGTAGTTGCAATACAAGAGACATACTAAGGTGAAATAGAAAAAAATCACAAACATGAATCTTATGTCTTTCCTATACCTATAGATATACATACCTATTGGTATATGAAAGATAAAAAGCTATTAAAAAGGAGTATAACATACACTTGAGAATTCTTTATTCGTAATTTGTTGAGGTGCAACTCCATTATAAACTCCAAAGAAGGTAGGCTTTTCAATTGACTCCACGATTAATCTGGTTAAATCAACAACATGAATCCAAGGTAGTACTTGAGTACCCGGCATGACAGGTCCGCCCAATCCGAGAAAAAATGGTAAATACAGTTGTTTAATCATACCACCTTTTGCACCAAGTACAACTCCTGATCTAATAACAATTCGTCGGCACTTCAAGTGAGAAGGAACTTTAGAAGCATATTCCCATTCGATGCAGAGACGCGAAAAGAAATCAAATTCATGAATTTCACTATATTCGTCATACTCTATATTCGATTCTGGTTTATATATACCTACGCCAGACATGGTTACAAAAGCACTTAAATTATTATTTGCACTTTTGGCCACGGCTTGAGATAATGCATTTGTTGTATTAATTCTAGAGTTCCAAACATTCTGTTTATATCCTTCAGTCCATCGTCTTTTAATGTCTTCAAAGAAATGTCATCAATCAAAATTACATACTTAAATATTTGTACCTTGAAAATTCAAATTACCTAATATATTTTGGCCAGCCAGATTAACTACAGCAGTAGTGTTCGAAGGAAGGCCACTAATTTGAAGGTCATGCCATGTCATGCATTTAGGTCCTGGCATACGAGAAACTATAGTATAGTCGTATCCTTTATTCTTAAGTAGTCTACATAAATATTTTCCAATAAATCCAGTTCCACCACCTAGTTAATACATAATAAATTTAATAATATTTAAAATGTTTCAAGCAAAATATATTACCTACAACTACATGACCATTCATTGTAAAAATATAATATTAATTAATGGTTGTTATAATATATTCACAACGAACTGAAATTTTATATTTATATGAAGTAAACATTTCTTATTTTAATTCAAATGGACATATATTTGGGTACGCTTTGCTTTCGACCTGTCAATATATTAATAACTGACAGTATTTCGAAAAGGTAAGGGGTTGCGTTCAGCTGACCTGAACGCTTCATTAAACTGCTACATATCTGTTGAGTTAGCAATTCTCCGAACGCGTCGATAACTTAGCGCTGTTAGCTAGTTTTTAAGCGCAAATCACATAGCAAACAGATTTTAAAGAGCTTTTTATCTTTCATATACCATATGAAAGATCAAAATAGAGCACAAAATATAAATATAATGTTAAATAGATTAAATTGGACCAGCATAACAGAGTTTAATGAAATTAATGCCAATGTATTCGTACATTAAATTAAATTAAAATTAGCACCCGAGCATTTACAGGATGTAGTAAAAACATTTGAAGATACACATGAAACTCGTTAGTCTTTCAGTAATTCAGATTGAAAGTGTTTTTTCCTGAATTTGTCCTTGGCTGTATTAAGTGGAAATCGCGGTTGTCTCTTATTCGCAGCTTTCTTCTTTATTTTGATATTGTCGGCTTGGTTATGTATTTATATATCATTTTCTCTGCCTCTATTTATTTAAATTCAGTAGAGGGCAATTTTTTTGACTCCGTTAGATCTTCAATCGTTCGTATTTTCCAGTGATAGCTGAAAGTTGTCACTTCTATTTATTCCGTTCATATATTTTTTTAATGTTTGTCCCCATGTTATCATGGCATATTTGATTTTTGATTCGATTTACAAATGGTAGATTAAGTACTTTTGTTCTACCAGAAGATAGCTTCTTTTTATTGCATCAATTACTGATGTAATCTTTTTTTATTGTTTTTCTACATATTCGTCAACCAGAAGTTCAGCTCAACAGTTCAATTACTGCATGCAATTGAGTCTAGATAAACTTTGTGTTTCATTTGAAATAGGTTTTTAGAAGTAAATAGCGTCCCTGCGTATCAAGCTATGCGCAATCCGTTGTTTATTCCTTAAACACTTGATTAACTTAAGTCACAATATACTGATTAACTTAAGTTATTAATACTCACCAGGAATTAAACTAGTGAGTATTAATAACTTCAAAAATAAATTAATAACAAAATAATTACATACTAGATTAAATACAATAACTAGCACGTTAGTACAATACTAAATAAAAATTATAGTAAGTAAATAGAAATACTTTATTAAATTATCATTGTACACAGATGGCTTGCTCATTATTAATAGCAATACCATAATATTACATATTAATTAATTTTCACTTATTTGTCATTATAAACATTACTGATGTTTCTCTTTTGTAGCCTACTTATTATATTTCCTTGGTCAAGAATGTTTGTAATTTGGGTGCTGTGTAATTTTTTGTATGTAGCTTATTACTAAATAAAGCATTTTTTATATTTTATATGACTATATCGTTTGTAATACGAATAGGTATATGAAAGATGTAGGATTCAGGTATTGTAAATTTTTCGATTTCGTCTTAATACATACATCTCTTGTATTCAAATCACTGCAATCTGTTAATACGTACTTTAAAGAGGAATTCATAAGGAATAATTTACCGCAAAAAATGTCGCAAAAATTATCCCTTGTTCAAAAATGTAAAAGAAAGGTTTATTTTTCGGGGTCTGTCCGAATGTGTGTATGCCTAAAATTTCTCTTGAGTCATAATCTATTGGAGAGATTTGCATAAAATTCCGTAAGCAGGTGGACACGATAATACTTCAAAAGTTGACTAAAATGTGCTATGTTTCTAATTCAGAAATTTAACATAGTTACGGAGCATAAAACATACATACGGAGCACATAAATCCATAAATACGGGGCAGACCACGCCCTCGGACGTGGGTGAAGCCAATATAAAAGCAACTAGATTTTAAAGAAGTAACTATATAGACCAGGATGAGCCTAAAAAATTACCAGGGAGATACCATCTGTTTTACATAAAAAACAGATTGACGGCATTTGACAGATTGTTGAATTTGATAAATTATATTTGAATAACCAATATCCTGTTTAAATAAGCATATGCTACATGTAGATGTTGAAATAAGTATATACTACACGAATTAGATGTTGATAATTCTTGAATTCAACAGGTGAAAATTTGTTTGAGTCCGTCGCTTCTAATTTGGATAAAAACCTCATTTATAAGGTGAAAACCTTAGTTAATTTCTAGTAAAACAATTCTTTTTAATCAAAGTCCGTACATGACGTATTTCAGTATTTTTTTTTTAATGTTAAAATGCCTCTGACTGAATAAGGTTACCATTGGTTAAATCTTCATCGTTGACTAAAAGATGTCATCGTTGATATCTCTATTATCCACTTCTAATTTTTTTGCTACGGCAACTTCACACACGTCTACTTAATTGTTCCTCGAATTCAATTATGCCTCTAAAATCATCGGCGTATATAGTCGTTTGTTTGACATCATCCCATGCAACCCAAATACTTTTGGCTTCTGATTTTCAGACATTTGACATTTTCTAGCCTTTTAACGTTCTGTCTTTCTGATATTTTTAGCTTTTGGACATTTGAGTTCGACCTTTTTGACATATCTAGCCTTATAACGTTCTGGCTTTCTACCGTATTGATCTTTTTAATCTGGTTTTCTGGATATTGACACTTTTGAAAGGCTTTTTAGTATTCTGGCTTTCTACATTTTTCAGCTTTTTTGGCTTCGGGCTTTTTGGCCTTTGACACTTATAAGATTTTCTAGCCTTTAAGAGTTCTGTCTTTTTGGCCTTCTTCTCTTTTGATCTTTATGGGTTTTGCCATCTGGCCGTTGACCATTTTGAAATTTGTTTATCTTGTAACGTCCTGTCATTTCAAGACCGTCTGGCGTACAAAGCATGCCAGACTGCCCTGTTAGAAATTTTCCTAAGTGAATCAAGAGCGGAGTTAAGCGGACAGCAGAGCTGGCCGCGCCGTATACAAATCTGGCGGCCGGGGAATTCATGGGTAAACGGCAATCTATACGGTAGGAGGTTTAAAGGGTAGACTACTTACCCTAAACAACTATTGTGCTAATTGAAATTAATAAACAAGTTGTGACAGTCAAAACTAGATCAACTTTCTTATGGAAAATATAGAACGTATAACTTGCAGATATGGAAAAAGGGGTGCGATCACATCCACACATTTTTTAACTAATCTAAATGTATTAAAAATATTTGTATTTTAGTATATTTTTCAAATTCAGTGAAATTAATAAAATGTATTAATAGCATTGTATATTTGTATTACTCTAAAACTAAAGGGGAAACACTCATGACGTCACAGACTATCTCCGAACTGGTTCTAAACAACAGACAAATAAACCCATGGGGCTAAAACTTGTCATTTAAAGTTCAGCAGATGGAGAAAATAACCTTTTATGTTTTGTTGCTCTTTTACTCCTACTATTTACTAGGAGTAAGTACAGTAGGACAAACAAACATAATGAATATATAGCGTTACCAACCGTTCTCTTTAAAGAGTACGTGTACTCTTTTTGATAAGTAAAATTACGTACTCTTGCTATATAAAATGTACTCTTTTTGGCAAGTAAAATTATGTACTTTTGCTATATTAAATATGTGTACAATTTTTTTTAAAGAAATGTACTCTTTTTGGGCGAGGCCGAGTTGGTATCCCTATGAATATATAAATTTACATGTACAAATTATGAGTAAATTGTCATGAAAAACTAATGTCTTTTTATTATATAGGATTGATGTTACCATAACTTATAAAAGTTAACTCAGAGAATCCTACCTGAAGTTGCTTTGTAATTACGAACTAATTTATGACGTTATTCTCTAATTTTTACTAGAAAGTCAAACTATTGTCGTTACAAAAGTAAAAACTAACAAATATAAATACAGATGTAATTGGAATTAAATAAATTAATATAAATAAATTTTAATTCAGTAGAAAATGATAATAATATTGTATAAAAGCAAGAAATACCTTGAAATATACAGGCGAGAAAAAAGAAAGAAAAAAGTTCTTCACTCTTACGGTTTTTAAATAACATGTAACCGACCGATTAAGTATATGTATTTCAAACAAATTTTGTCACGATTTGTATACGAATCACTTGGAACAGGACATCTAATAATCTGTATTCAGCTGTAACTTTCACTCTGACATTTTATTTCTATATTGTTCAGGACGTGGCAAAAGTATCTGGATTCCTTCCAGATAGCTACGTTATAGATATACAGGACGTAATAGTGCCACGTAAAATCATCATCCGAATCAATCTAAAATCAGCACAACTCATAGGGATACCAACTCGGCCCAGCCCAAAAAGTCATAAAAATTGTACATATATTTTATACTGTACACATATTTTTATGTTATACACATATTTTATATAGCAAGACTACATCATTTTACTTGGCAAAAAGAGTACATATTCATTTTATATAGCAAGAGTACATAATTTTGCTTGCTAAAATGAGTACATGTACTCTTTGAAGAGTACGGTCCGTAACCCTCAATTTACGAGATATTTATTTGTTGTAATATACTTATTTTAATCGGCCTATTTCTGCCGTGTAGGCTTATCACCGACTATATGTTTTAAGGTTAAACCTCAGCCAACGGCGCTGATAAATAGGGTGTCAGATAATTTCGTTATTTACCACCCTTTATTGATTAACTCGTAAAGAGATCTTTATAGTACGTGCCAAACCGCACTCACTGGACCGAAGTTTTACATCTATCCCCTATAGATGTGCATGATAAAATATAGTTACTTTCCTCCTATAATTACCGACCTCGTTTCGTGTGTTGTCTAGATTCGATCAACAACGCAAACTATTGTTTTAACTCTGAGCATCGAACCCGGGACTCTATCCAATACAAGTACTTTATTGTACATAAACGTAAAGGAAACTAATATAATATGATGGGCGAAAAAGTCTCACGACAAATCCGAAACGTATCACATACTGAAATTAAAATAGAAATAACTGATATTAGGTATAGATTACTTAATGACAATTGGAAAAGTACAGGAAATTCCTCGATGCACATCAAAGAAATAAAAAGTGAATAATGTGAACATTTTAATATCGACGAATGTCTAAAATCAGAAGAATGTAATTATTCTAACCTTTATAATTACGATACTAGGATGAGTAAGAATTATTCTAATTCTGTGAAACCACTCAAGTGTTTAAAATGTAATTATACCTGTGAAACAGTTCTTTGAAAATACACATGCGTATTCATGCGAGCGAAAAACCATTTATTGAACCTGCTAATCTGGAAATTAAGGAAGAAAATGACAGCGACTAACTTGGTTGCGTAAACACACCTAAGTGTGCACAACTGTACAAATGTTTTCAATGCGATTATATTTGCACACTAAAGAAGTATTTGAGATTACACATGCGTATTCATGCGGGCGAAAACCCATTTAAGAGTTTTTATTGCGATTATAGTTTAGTAAAGAAGAGCAGTTGGATAGCACATGCACGTACTCATTCGGGCGAAAAACTATTTAAGTGTTTTGAATTCGTTTTTGCTAGTGCACAAAAGGGCAACTTGATTAGGCATTTGCGTATTCATACGCATGAAAAACCATTCAAGTGTTTAGAATGCAATTATAACTGTGCACGTAAGAAGATCATTTAAATCACGCATGAGTTTTCATACCGGTGAAAAAACATATTAATGTTTTGATTGGAGTTATACCTGTGCGAGTAAGAGTTCTATCAAATTACACATGCGTAAATACCGGTGAAAAACGTTTAGAATGTAATTACACCTCTGTACGTAACGCATATAAATGTTTAGAATGCTATTATACATGTACACATAAGGGTTATTTGGAATCACACATTTCATGCCTGTGAAAAACCATATAAATATTTATTATGCAAGTGTACATCTGCAAAAAAGAATTCTTTGAAATTACACACATATATTCATGCGGGCGAAAAACCATTTAAGTGTTTTGATTGCGATTGTAGTTTTGTAAAAAAGAGCATTTTGATAGCACACGCGCGTATTCATTTTGGCGAAAACCAATTCGAGTGTTTAGAATGCAATTATACGTTTTGAACGTTTGAACCCGATTTTGATAGTGCTCGAAAGGATAATTTGATTGCACATTTGGGTACTCATCCGTGAAAACCCATTCAAATGTTATACAAAGTGCAATTATAACTGTCCAAATATAAGCAACCTGATATTACACATGCGTACTCATATTTGCGACAACCCATTTACTGATTCGTATTTTTTTAAAACCTTTCATATGTAATTAGTTTAAATAATAATAAATGTTTAATTTGAAAGAAGTTTATTTTGTGTTTACTGCTTTCAAAATAATGTTGTCTATAAAGATATAAGAAATATATATGGATATCCATTTATCAACAAAAATATAAGAAACAAAATACGTTTTCATTTCTTAATGTTAAGTTCCGAACGCGATTACAGTTTTCTGCTAGCAACCCCTTTTGTAGCATACATACATTCTGGTCTTGTACCCTTTTGATCTTCTAGCTTTGGAAGAGATACCAAGTAGGCCCGGCCCAAAAAGAGTACATATCTTACAAAAAATTGTGCACTATATAAAATATGTGCACCCGCCATATTTTATATAACAAGACTACATAATTTTACTTACCAAAAAGAGTACATATACGTTTTATATAGTAAGAGTACTACATTATTTTACTTGTCAAAAAGAGTACATTTTGAAGAGTACGGTTGGTAGGTAATCGTAGGCTTTTGACCCTTTTGATATTTTCTAGCCTTTTAGCGTTCTGGCTTCTGGCCTTTTGCCATTTTGATCTTTTCCGCTTCTGGTCTTGAGCATTTAGACGTTTTCCACGTGATCGGTTGGAGTTTTGTAGATGGATATATCAGAAATTATGCGCCAGTTTACATTTTCAAACCGTTTGGTGTTCGAGTACGTCGCTGCTAATTTGGATAAAGCTTCATTTAAGGTGAAAAGCCACAGCTAATGTTTTAGTATAAAATTTCTTTTTAAGCAAGTTAGTACATCACGTATTTCAATATTTTCTTTGGAATATCGGAATGTCTTTAACTGAATAAAGTCAAGATTGGTCAACTCTTCATCGTTGCTCAAAAGATGTCATCTTTGATGTCACCGTTATGCACATCTAGTTTTTATTCGTACAGCAGATTCACGTCCGTACTTGTTCCTCTACTTCAATTAAACTCTTAAAATCATCGACAATTTCTGACACAGTTTCTTCTACAAAACGTTTATCGTACTTTGTTTGACATCAACCCAAGCCACCCCAATATTTTTTATTGCAATGAGGATGTTGTAATTTTTACCTTTTTGATATTTTTGGCTTTTGGTTTTCGAACCTTTCAACTTTTTGAGATTTTCTAGTCTTTAACGTTCTGCCGTTCTGGCTTTGTACTCTTTTGATATTTTTGGCTTTGGCCATCTGGCGTTTGACCCTTTTGACATCTTTTAGCTTTTTAGTATTCAGGCTTTCTATTTTTTTGGATTTTGGCATTCTTGCCAAAATCCATTTTTGGACTGCGGACGTTGCTCTGTTTTTTGGTTTTCTATTCTATTAATCTTGTGGCTTCTGGCCTTTGACTCTTTTGTCAGTTTCTGGTTCTTTGGCGTTATGTGTTATTAGCCTTCAATTCTTTTTATCTTTTTCACTTTTGCCTTTCTGCTTTTAACAACTTTAACATTTTCTGATTAATAAGAGTTCTGCCTTTTTAACTTTCTACTTTTTGACTTTTGGCTTTTGAACCTTCTGACATTTTCTGATTATTTATTGTTCTGACTTTCTACGTTTTTAATCTATGTGGCTTTTTGACATTTTCTAGCCTTTTAGAGTTCTGCTTTTTCGCCTTTTACTCTTGATCCTTATGCTTTTTACTCTTGATCTTTTAAAGTTCTGTCAGTTCAAGTATTGTCCAAAACTGAGTCAAGAGCGGCTACATGCCGCGTCAAAGCGGTAGCAAGCTGGCCGTGCCTAAAGGTAAATATAGCAACAGGTGAATTCATGGATAGGCGATTAATAGGGAAGACGGTTTATAGGGTAGACTAGTTACCCTATTGTTCTAACTGAATTTAATAGACGGTTATAAGGTGTCCGTCAAACGAAATGGATTATCTTTTGCTTCATGCAAAATATAATTAAACGAATAACTTCCAGTATATGAAAGATAGGGTAGCGATCACGCCCACGAAATTTTTAACTAATATAATTGTATTAAATATTAGTATTTTACTTTATTTTAAAGTTCTTGAATATAATACAATGAAAAATTTGTGTTTTTTTATTGTATAAAATTGAGGTTACCATAACTTATACTTCCAGTTAGTGTACTACTTTAGCCGGTTTTTCCATCTCTAGTTAACCTTCAAATGAAGGTTAACTGTCAGTTAAAAGAAAAGAAGTGTAGTTCCAAGGTTTAATTGACAGTTAACACTGGAAGTCAAAATACAGTTAACCTTCGGTTATCAGTTAACGATAGAAAATTTATTTTAGAATTGATATTTTTGACGTTTTTTATACGTTTATAAAAAATAATGAATTTTTTGTTCGATATAAATGCATTTAGTGATAACAAAGAGGTAATAATTCTTCTTCTTCTTCTTAAGTGCCACTCCGGGTCGGAGATTGGAAATCATCATGGCAATTTTGATTTTGGATGTTGCTGATCGGAATAGTTGAATC